>JAXIVJ010010604.1:0-46566 GCA_036785665.1 Chirona hameri | reverse complement strand
CGTTTGCAATGGTTTACAAATCACAAAACCCGGTAGGATAAATGTTAAAAAATTTGCCAATTAATTTTGTATCATGTTAAAAACTTACCAAGACATAAACAATAACTCCGCCAGATCTGAAATCTGAATTCGGCAAATGACGACGTGGCTTCCTGGACACACCAGGTGCTCAATGTCCAATTATATGAGCTACAGCTCTGCGTGAAGAAAGTGAGGCTTTGTGTCCAGTGGGCACAAAGACACTGTTCAATCAGCCCTAATAGGCCTAATAGGTACCTTGGTACTGGTATAGGGTAGGTAAGTACTTAGGTAAGGTACCTACCTCATACTTTGGTTAATAAACCACACAGTACACTCACACCTTTTTCACACGACAAATCCCTAAAGGTACCTACCCTTTCCTGATGTTTCTTACTCATCTTACTTAGGTGCTTCAGCCTTTCAGCACATGCCTACGATTCATATCATAATGTTAGATGCCCGACTAATAAGATTTAGAGACTCAGTAACATCCAAATTCAAAGAAATCGGAATACTTACTATGCATAGCATTGTCAAATATAAATCCATTATATTTGCATATACAAATATAAATAAATCACAACCAATTGTATTAAGGGACATCCTCACAGAGTACCAAATGTATAACCAGAAGACAGGATATGTTTGAAATTTCCTTTACTAGATACACACACTGTAAACACACTGCAATATGTTTTTTCATTCCAGAGACAAGACATGGAATTCACTACAACAGCCATGTAACTTAGCAAAAAATATGAAATTATCAACACTGAAGTCAAATTTGAAACCCTACCTGCTGCAGAATCAGTGTCGGGCTGAGTAGGATGTGAGTAATGGTGTTTATGACTTATCTACATTTCGAATGAAGACAATTACTAAGGAGTACTTCCTTCAGAATCTTCACTAGTTGCATTATATTCCCTTAGACCACTGCTCAAATACATATGTAGAACAACATAATAGTATACATAATAGTACAAGAACATAATAGTATATATATTATTGATGGCATCACATATGTATGCATATGCATATGCATACATAGTTGATGGTATCATACATATATACATATCAATAGTCCAAGTTAGTCAAATGCGTTTGCTTTTCATGAGTTTCATATAAGTAGATCATAGGTAGGGTCACCCATTCAATGGCGCTGGCTTCGGGGTCCCTACTCGGCGCTTGTTGCCGAGTAGGGACCCCGAAGTCCCTACTCGGGGTCCCTACTCGGACAAGAACAAGCTCCAGTCACGATGCGCAAGGCAGACACGCGGCCAACCTGCGCGGTGGGCCAAAAATGCGCTAGGCCAAAAAACTGTTATATTTGATTAGCTAAACGTGTTTGGTAGAGATAATCTAAGAGGAGACCTATCAATTCAGGGTAATTATCACCTAACAGTGTTTGAAGATTTAATGTGATGCGATTTTGTTGTGTGTAATTAATAATGTTCTGTCGTTTATCGTTGTGTGCTGCAAGTAATTAGTAAGTGCTTGATTGTGTAGCGCGGATAACCTGGGCAATGTTGGCAATTTGGTGGCGGGAGATTCTCCATAATATAATAATGAGTAATTTTTGTATGACCGAGACGGAGGCGCGCCAATATCACCTCCTTCTCTCTACAATTCTGGTGGCTAGATATCAAATGTTGGACTTTTGGCTTGATCGGATAAAGATGAAAATGCGGAGCAGCGTCCCACTCGCGCTGGCGTAGTATGCTAAGTTGAGAATTAATATAATTTAAAACGTCTGCTACAGGGCTTGGTAATTTATTTTCTGAAGGTAATTCTAGGCTCAATTTCGCTAGTCTGTCTGCTTCCTCGTTTCCCGGGATACCGGCGTGTCCTGGGATCCAGAGAAATTTAATGCTGCTGTTTCTGCGGTTAAAATACTTAATTAGCTGTCTAATTTTAAATGCTATCGGATTTCTACAGTCACTAATCGAGGAAATGGCAGAGGGCGAGGCGGAAGAGTCTGTGCAAATGACTACTTCCTTAAGTTTTTCTTTTCTGACATATATTAATGCTAATAAAATGGATGACTATTCCGCCGTGTATACGCTATTTATGTCGGGAAGTCTAAAGTTATTACTAACTGTGTTTGTATAGTATGCACCACCGGTTCGGCCGTCGCCCCGTGAACCGTCTGTGTATATGTATGTGTATGTGTTGTGTTGTGCTTTGTGTTCGTGGAAGAGTGTGTGTGTCTCTGACGCGGTGACTGTGTTTTTGTTGTGTGTGAAGAGGCGGTGTGTGTCTGGTGTTGTGTCGAGCCAGTGAGATGTGAGTGGTGGCATTGGCATTGTGTTGATGTGAGCGATGTTGAATAGTGTGAGTGTTTGTCCGATTCTGTGACTGATAAGCGGGTGTCGTTTTTGTAGTAGTGTTTGTCGTCTTGTGGGTGCGGGGTGATTTAAGATGTGGAATGTTGGGCGTGTGGGGTGTGAACTTGCTCTGGCGTAGAATCTAAGTAATGTGTATTTGCGTCGGCGGCAGAGTGTGGGAATGTTTGTGTCGATGTGTAAGTTTGTGTTGTTGGTGGTGCGGCAGGCTCCAGTCACGATGCGCAAGGCAGCGTTTTGGACAGTTTGCAATTTTTTAATTTGTTTGGAACATATGTCATCAAATAAGAATGCGTTATAGTCCAGTACTGGGCGTATAAGGGAAGTATATAGTTGGAGGAGAGTGGCACGATCTGCGCCCCACTCTCGACCAGCCAATGACTTCATAATATTAATTCGTCGCGTACATCTCTGCACTAAATCATTGAAGTGTGGGATGAACGAGAGACGTGTGTCTAGCGTTATTCCCAGATACTTGAATGATTTGACGAAAGGGATAATTTGATTGTTATATTTTAATGGAATGTAGGGTTCCACATATGCAGGTTTCTTTGAAAAAAATTAGAGATGCAGATTTACTTGGAGAAATTTCCAGACCCCATTGGTCGCACCATACCTTTATATCAATGAGTACTAGTTGTAACATTTTGCTGGCTTGATCGACACTCGGGTGCGAGAACCACACCGCCAGGTCATCAGCGTACATTTAAAATTTGAGACCTTTGTCGATCTTGTTAATATTACTGAAAATGTCGTTAATCATAATTAAAAATAGGGTCGGGGAGAGGACCGATCCCTGTGGGACACCGTGGTCCTGATTTTGATTTGGAGAATATGTGTTGCCGCACCTTACATTAAAAGTTATATTTTCCAAAAAGTTTTTTATAATTTGGCGAGTCGACTTCGAATTCCGGCCTTATGGACCTTTACTAGAAGTGCGGTTTTGTTGACTCTGTCAAACGCAGCTCTCAAATCAAGAAAGAGGGCAACTGTGACCTCTCTCCCTCGAAAGCCGCGCTGGACAGAGTCGATAAGACCAACTAAATTATCCGCAGTGGAGCGACCAGGTCGAAAACCACTTTGGTGTGGGGTAAGTAAATTATTTGATTAAATGTATGTCCTGATGCGTCCATTAACCATGCGTTCGAATAGTTTACATGCACAACTAGTTAGAGAAATAGGGCGATAGCTAGCGGGAGAAGATTTAGGTTTGCGAGGTTTAAGTATAGGAATTAGCGTACTATTATGCCAAGATTCAGGGAAAGTGCCGTCAAACCACATGGTATTGAAGGCTGTTAGTAAGTTGGTGAGACCAGTCTCTGTCAAGTTTTTAAAGGAGGAGTAGTCAATTTGATCTGGCCCTACATAAGTTTTACCACAATTACCAATAGCGTACGTTAACTCTGAGTTGGTAAAAAGAGAGTTGTAGATTTCTACGTTATTAGAGTCAAAGCTAATAGATTGAAATTGATCGTTAAGTTGGTTAGTAAAAGTTGGTGTACATTGTTGTGTTGATGATATGTTAGCGTAGTGTTGTGCAAATTGTGTTGCCACCTCTAGGGGAAGCGTGTAAGATGTGTTGTGTATTTGTAAGTGTATTTGTATTTTGTATGACGGTGGTCTTTTATTTGAAAACGATCTAATTAATGTCCAAATTTTGAGAGGGAGGTAAATCGATTAAAGGTAGATGAGAATTCCTGCCAAGATTCTTTTTTTGCTTTGTAAATGATTGTTTTAGCCAAAGAGCGAGTTTTCCGTACTTCGTGTTCGTTTTCTGCAGTTATACAAGCTTGAAATTTCCGAAATGCTCTTTTCCGGAGGGCAACAGCTCTCTGGCATTCTGTGTTCCACCACGGGGCAGTACGCTGCCTCGGGTGGTGTTATGTGTGTGTGCGTGTGTGTGGAATGTGCTGATGTGCTGATGCGATAATAGTGTTTAAGAATGTGTTAATGTCGGTCTGGGAGTCTGCGGGATGATTAATGACAATGTGTTTTTGAAAGGAGGACCAGTCTGCTTTGCGAAGGTTCCATCTAGGCAAGGAGTAAAAATTTGTCTGTCCTGAAGGGACTTGTAGTTCTAAGTGAATTGGGAAATGATCGCTAAAAGAGGGTCTGATTGTGCGTTAAATGTAAAAAGTGTCGCGATGCGTGGTGTGGCGAAGGCGAGATCAATGGCGCTGTAAGTCACCTCGCCTCCTGAGTGGTGTATGTGTGTGGGTGATTGGTCGTTAAGGAAGACCAAATTATGCCGGTCCAGTAGGTCCAGCATAATTTGGCCTCTGCGAGAGTTCCGGAGGCAGCCCCACGCCCGACTATGCGCGTTGAAATCGCCCATAATCAGACATGGGGTGTTAATATTTGTAATAAGCTGGGAAAAAGAATAAATGTCTACGTCCTCAGTAGGACGGACATAAATTGAGATAAGAGTTAGTTCTAGCTGAGCGATTTTAATATTAACGCCGACTGCGTCTAAGGTTGTTTGAAGGTCGATTTGGTGATGCAAAAGTTGGTTTGAAATAAGCAAAGCCGAGCCGCCTCGGCGCGGTGATGCATTTACGTTATTTGTATAAAGGCTAAACCGGGGATTTTAAAAGTATAGTTAATAGTCGGCGTCAATAAAATGGGTTTCCTGAACAGCGGCTACTAACGGATTATTATTTAAGACATAATGTTTGAATTGCCCCCAATGGGATATTAAAGATCTAACATTCCATTGGAGGACGAATTCTGACTGTTTATTATTCATCTAGATTTACTGTCCAAGCCACACCTGGCGGTCGTTCTTGTGCACCTGCGCCGGGAGCGGGGGCGGCTTGACCTGCCTTGAGGTTCAGCCGGGCGGGAGGAAGGCTGGGAGGGCGAGGAACAGGAGTGGGAGTCACTCTCAGAGAGTCGGGGAGGGGGAGGGGGGAGCAGGCGGGCAGGGAGCTGGAGCGGGAGGGCGGGGACTGGGCGGGGTTGCGGGCGACTTTTCGGGAGACGGCTCTCATGAGAGGGTCGTCCGAGGAGGGGTCCTCCGAGAATCGGCGCTCCGCTGGTGCTGCGGAGGCCGGGGAGGCGGGGCCTGAGTCAATGTTCGGCTCGGCTGGTTGGGCTGGGGAGCGTAGTGCCGGTGGATCGGCGGCGGCGCCTTCGAGGTCCGACAGAGGGGCCTCGGGGAACTGGGATGGCGGTCGGGGGGTCTGTCGGACGGGATGGGTTGTGGCGGGAGGCCGGTGGGGTGGGGGGGGGGGGAGGTTCCGGGAGGGGGAGGGCCGGCCAAGCGCCGGGGGCGAGCCCTGGGCTGAGAGAAGAGGGGGGGGGGGGGCGTCCGGTGGGCGCCGACTGTCGCGCTTCTCGCGCTCCGCCTCGCGAGCGAGGCCCCAGGCCCTACAGCGGCGGTCCCAGGCCGGGTGGGACTCGTCGCACGTGGCGTAGCGTGCTGCGCGCGTGCATCCCTCCGTGGGGTGGTCACCAGCGCACTGGTCACAGGTGGCGGTGCGCGCCCGGCACGACCACTTCAGGTGGCCGTAGTGCCAGCACTGCCGACACTGCCGGGGGGGGGGGGGGGGGGGGGGGGGAGGGATCCACTCCTTGACGGGAGCAGCCACATAGCCACAATGGATGTGGCTAGGGAGCTCCCTGCCTCGGAAGCGCAGCCGAAGCAGCGGGTTGGGCTGGTCCGGTCGCTTCCTCGAAGGCTTGAGGCGGTTGACCTCGCACACCCCTTGGTGTGCGAGTTCTCGGAGGATCATCTCCTCCGAGAAGTTGGCGATATCTGGGCACCAAGCCAGACCTTCCACCGAGTTGAGGTGCGCCGGGGCTTCCACGGCGACCTCTACTCCCATGAAAGTGGTCCTTCCCATGACACTAACGTTCTGTTGGGACGTTAGTGTCTCGATCAGGAGTGCTCCTGACCGAATGGGTTTGGCGTTGTCTACGTCGCCACAGATGGCGACCAGCCAACGCCGGACCGAGAACGGGTTAACCTGCCTGAAGGGCAGGCCGTCCACTCGCCACATGAGTAGGCGAGTGGGCCCGTCCGGGGAGTGGGGTCGGGGGGGGGGGGGTGCCGAGCTCCAGGTCGGTACCTCCGGGGGTCCGGGGGGGGGGGGGGGGGTAGCAATCGTCGTGGCTCAGAGGATAAGGATAAGGTCTAAGTGATTACTTTAATTTGCCACACACGACAGAGCGTGTTGGCAACTGCAAATTAACTTCAAAGACTGGAGGGGACCTAAACCGTGGAGGAGGCCTATTGCCAATAAAAAATTTGTATCTAAAGAATCTACCTACTTAAAAATATCTAAGGACTACCTATATAAGGGTCTACAACCCTGCCACACGCACGTGGACAGGGTTCCGCACCCGGAAGCGGTGGAGGGCTGGAACAGGCTGGCTGGTAGTCGTCCGAGGTCCGATGTCGAAGAAAGGATGCCCCTAGTATCTAGGGCCTTGCTGGCGACCGGCCAGCCGGTCGCCTGACGTTACGCTGCGCATGCGCAGAGCCAGCCCAGAGCCGGAGCCAGCAATCCCGTCATCTTACAACAGGGGGCCGGGTGGCTCAGTTGGTAGAGCGTCGGACTCGGAATCCAAGGGTTCCGGGTTCGAGCCTGGCTACTGGCGCAAGTCATTCGGTTCCCCGCCCCAAAGGGGAGTAGTTTTCCTCCCCACCCGCGGTGGCATATAGCTATAGGCTGGACTACGGGGTGGGCGAGAACCACTCCCCTCCCACCCCCCCACACAAAACAAAATATTACAACTGGGGGCTGGGTGGCTCAGTTGGTAGAGCGTTGGACTCGGAATCCAAGGGTTCCGGGTTCGAGTCTGGCTACTGGCGCAAGTCATTCGGTTCCCCGCCCCGGAGGGAGGTGGTTCTCCTACCCACCCGTGGCGGCATATGGCTATAGGGTAAGATGGGGCAACACGCCCCATCGGGGTAAAACGCCTCACCAAGATATCTCGGAATTTAAAAGGTCACGGGTAAAAATATTCTGCTCTACAAAACAAGCAACATATGGTCAGTGAACTCATAGAAAGCGACATAATTTCTGCGGCGCTTTCCAGAGATATAAGTAAAAGTCTGTTTTTGGAGCGTTTTCTGTTATTTCAGTACTGAAATGGACCAGGAGCATTCTTTCTCTCAAGACTTTTCTTCCAGATAATTCAAGCCAACTGCAGGGTCAGAATCTGATGTAGGAAAAGCTCATTTATGGGTTCATGCACGTTTTTTGGGCTTGACTCGCTTTTCATCGAAAGCAAGCAATGGGGTAAAACGCCCCTTTCGTCTGGTGCTTAACCGTTGATGGCCTATGGTGCCTAAACTGTTCAACTGATCTAAATAATGGACATAGGCCCAGCGAATGCATATTTAAAGAGCCTTTGATTGTCTTTGTTTCCATTTGTTCCCAGCTATTATAGTTCCCGAGATTTTTGGGGAAATCTGAGACAGATTCCAGGAGTTACCATGGTGACCTTTAACTACCTCTGTTGACCTAAGTGTTGACCTGAGCCAACAAAATGACGAAATAGTTTCCCCATTAATTCCTACGAGCTATCGAACGGTATTTTTGGTTTTCGCCTACTCTCCATAGGAGCCAAGTTCGAGGGGATGGAGCGTTTTGTCCCATCGACAGGGAGCGTCTTGCCCAGGGGATGGGGCAATACGCCCCTTTTGCAGGCTCCTCGAAAATCGTCGCCTACAAATTTGTTAACTGAAGAAGGTATTATTAGGCAATGCAGAATACAAGCCAAATCTCCAAACTATGTAAAAATGCTATCACTCGCCGCCTCCGTCAAATAGGAAACGAGATTTTCAGCAAAATGCATCTAATGGGGCGTCTTGCCCCATGCTACCCTAGGACGGGCTACGGGGTGGGCGAGAACCCCCCCCCCCCCCCCCAAAAAAAAAAATCTTACAACTAGCCGCGCCCGCAGACCAGCGTATATTGCAATGTAAACGTGCAATGAGTGAAGACCCCGAAAAAGGAAGTAGGAATCTGCGATGCGGTACCAGCGATTTAACGCCAGCGATTTGAACACCAGCGATTTGACGACCCCATGGACCAGGGTGTGGTAGGAAACAATATTGTAATAAGATAATCGAACCTGACCTAACCATTACAGCAATAACGGTCGCAGGGATCCTCGTTTAGAACGCTCCGCTCGCATTCGCTCGCTGCGCTGTGGAACCTACCGGGCAGGGGCGTCGCTACGGGGGGGGGGGGGGGGGGGGGGGGGCGGGTGTCCCAGACTCCCCCACTTTTGAGCGGGCGCCGAAGGCACCCCCTCACAATGTGGATCTGTTCTGGTTTTTGAGAGAGCGCCGGAGGCGGCTCTCAAATAACTCGCAAAAAATAAAAACAAGGAAAACCTAAAAAAGACACTACAAATGCCCGGCCAGTATATGTGTGTGCACCCCTATGCCAGTAAGGGCCCACGCCAGTGGCGCGCCGAGTATACGGTCATTCAGGGCATGACCCGGTCCTTTGGACCCGAGGCGCCCATGCAAAGCTGGCGCCCCTCCGATCAGTGACGGCGCCCCTCCGGCCAGTGACTGCGTAACTCCGGCCAGTAAGGGTGCCCCCTGCCATAGACGGTGCCTTTCCGGCCCGTGACAGCGCCCCCCGGCCAGTGACGGCGCCCCTCCGACCAGTGACGGCGCCCCCTCCGGCCAGTGAAGGCGCCTCCGGCCAGTGACGGCGCCCCTCCGGCGAGTGACGGTGCCCCTCCGGCTAGTGACAGCGCCCCTCCGGCTAGTGATGGTGCCCCACAAATTGTTAAAAGTACGACGAGCACGTGCGGAAGGAGAGCCCCCCGCAAAATTTTCGCCAATATTGGTGGCGCCCCTGTCGATCGGGTGGCGTCCTTCAAGGCAATGAATGACCTGGTCCTTTGTGAATTGCTGTGCACGCCACTGGCCCAAGCTCATGTGCGCCCCTCTCCCAAAATGTGGCGCCCCTTTTATTGCAGTTACGAGGACGGCAAGATGTCTTCCGAGGACGACATGGTGCCTCCTAAGGGCGGCATAATACGCTCTAAAGGCGGCAGAATGCCTTCCGAGGGCGGCAATACGTCTTCTGATGGCGGGAAGACGTCTTCTGATGGCGGCAAAATGCTTTCCGAGAGCGACAAGATGTCTTCCGAGGGCGGCATGATGCCTTCCGAAGGCGGCAAGACTTCTTCCGATGCCTTCCGAGGGCGACAAGACGTCTTCTGAGGGCGGCATAATGCGCTCTGAGGGTGGCAAGATGCTTCCAAGGAGGCAAGATGTCTTCGGAGGGCGGCATAATGCGCTCTGAGGGCGTCAACATGCCTTCCCAGGGCTGCAAGATGTGTTCCAAGAGCGGCATGATGCCTTCCGAGGGTGGCAAGATGTTTTCCGAGGCCTTCCGAGGGCGGCATAATGCGCTCTGAGGGTGGCAAAATGTTTTCCGAAGGCGGCGAGATGTCTTCCGTGGGCGCCGTGAATCACGATGCTTTCCGAGTGTGGCATAATGCGCTGTGAGGGTGGAAAGATGCCTTCCGAGGACGGCATGATGCCTTCCGAAGACGGCATGATGCCTTCCGAGGACGGCATGATGCCTTTCGAGGGCGGCAAGATGTCTTGCGAGGGTGGTATGATGCCTTCCGACTCAGCACGACTGGAGTTTCGTATTCAAATGGTTGGGCCACTGCCCCACCAACTTCCCACTTTGCCCACCAACTTCTGTCACATTTGAACGGTCCCTGGCGTTAAAATGACAATTTTTCACTTCAAACATGCAAAACAACCAGGCAATGGATAGTTTGCCCCACCAACTTTTATCTGAAAAGCTCCACCCATACTTCCGAGGGCGACGAGATACCTTCCAAGGGCGGCATAATGCGTTGTGATTGTGCAGTCGGCGCCCCTGCATGCCTCGCGGGGGGGGGGGGGGGGGGGGGCTGCGAGTGCAGGTGTCGCCCCTCGAGTCGTGAGTGCCGGCGGCACCCCTTTGGATCGGAAATAATTCCCTTTTGGACTAGAGATGACGATCCTAGTGACGAAGACACTTGCTAAGTGACTGTCAGTACGCGTATCGCCGCGGTCATTCCACGGAAGACGCCGTGCTCGACGCTGTCTCATGATCAGCCGGTAAAATCGATAGCGGGCAGCTAGCGTCGATAACTACGATTGACCTTAGCAAGGCATTTGACAGTGTGGATCATGGCGCTGGTAGAAGTCCTCCTGAAGAAGCTAGCATGGTATGGCGTTCCATCCCACTGGTTCCGTAGCTATCTCAGCGGTCGTGGGCTGAGATATGGTTCGGGGTGGCTTTGAGGTCCGGCCTGTGGATTTCGGTATCCCGCAGGGATCTATAATTGGACCGATACTTTTCAGCCTCGTCGTAGCTGACCTCCCGAACTTTCTTCCCCATGGTCGTATGATATGCTATGCGGATGACACTAAGCTTCTCGACAGCTCGCCGCCTGACAGTGACAGTTTGCTTCAACTCAAAATCCGCCTTGAAGAGTCAATGGCATCGGTGCACAACTGGTTCAAAACACTCTCTGAAAATGATCGCTTCCAAAACTGACTTTATTTTATTTACTCGGCACCAAAACCTCTCTGCGAAAAGCTGCGAACTTCCACTTCGATTTTTCTGGCAGCTCTTTCGAGTCATCTGACGCAATCAAATTGTTGGGAGTGACTGTGGACCGGGCACTGACCTGGGATCAGCATATCTCTGTAATTGTGCGCCGATGCTACTGCATCCTCGTGTCCCTCAACACATTTCGACGTCACTTTTCTACTGGAGCCCTCATCACAATCATTCAGGCCCACGTTTTTTCCCAGATCATATATTGCCTGCCCATTTGGGGCGGATTAGCCGATTATCAGTTAACACGCGCAGTGGAGGGTGGGGGCACTTTTGTGCCCCCCACACATGTTTTCGTGAATATTACAAAAACGACGCAAAGCAGGGAGGTGTGTGTTGCGTGACATTAACGCAAACTTAATAGCGGATCGTTTGACTGAAAATAAATCAAAATCGGTCGATCAACTTTTGAGTTGTATGGATTTTTAGTCAAAGATGGCGGCCAGAATCGCGGTCGGCAAATCGATATCTTAGGAATCAACAGTCGGATCGAGATGATTTAAACGCCATTCGGTAGACATTTATCAATGTTCATTCCTGGAAACAACTTTGGACACATTGCTGGTGACCTATGACGTCACAGAGGTCAAATTCCAAAAATTGTGACATTTGGCCAGATTTGACCTTCGTGACCTCGTTTGATCTTGAAGTTATTGACCGAAGGTCAATTAAATTTTACAGAATGTAGATAATCATAGCACCTACCTACCCTGTAAGTTTCATCATTCTAGCTCTAATGCTTTCGTAGATCTTAGGGGGGCACTAAAGTGCCCCCCCTCTCCACTGTGTGTTAGTGGCATACCCCTCTCCACTGCGCGTGTTAAACCGCGTCCAAAAGGTTATTAACTTCGCAGCTCGTGTAGTGACCGGCGTACGCCGCCGCGATCAAATAACTCCTGCCTTAAACTCCTTGCACTGGTCAAGGATCGGCGAGCTGGTCGAGGAGCGCGACTGCCTGAAGGTGTACCGTGCTCTTAATGATACCGACGCTCCCGCGGCCGTCCGGTCGATGTTTACGCGGCGATCGGACGTAGCGACGCGCGAGACCCGCCTAACGTGCACCGAGAGGCTCTATCTACCGAGAGTGCGGCTCACCAGCACTCAGAAGTGCTTTGCGTACCGAGCCGCCTCGGAGTGGAACAGTCTGCCCTGCGAGGCAGCCAATGTGCCCAATGTCAGAACATTCAAAGTGGCACGCCGTCGACGGGCCGTGTAAGTTGCAGCGCAAACCGGGTACACATGTTTTAGTTTTAATCTGCTCTGAGATGAAATGTATGCTATTCATGCTTTCTGCACCTTGGTCTTTTACTCTGTTTATATTTTGAACTCGGCGTTTTAGCGATGGTTTTGCGTGTATGTGTGTTTGGCCACTTGCCTGATTATACTGCCCTTTAGTTCTCATTCGTTGCCAATTGTCTCTAAATTTGGCTGTGCTTATAACTACGTTTCTTGTCTTACATTGTGCTTTGTTCTTGTGCTTGTGTCTTGAAAGAACTGTGCTCGCACGGATGGACATTACAATACATGTACATGAACATCCCAACAGCCGTGTCCTCCCCTCCCGAAATGTGTTTTCTGGTTGTGCGCCTGGGCCGATCCCTTTGATTATTCACCACTGTACCCGTCATGACGCACCGAAGCGATGAGTATCATTTTAATGTCAGTGCGATTTACCGTTTGCAAGTTATTGGCTGATATTTCCTTTCCTTCCTTGAGAACTTTCCTTTAATTATTTGCTTCATTGTGAAATATGTTTACGGCAGCGCAGTTGCTATAGCAGAAGACCGACATAAACCGCGATGTTTTTTTTTTTACGTTGCGTGATTTTGAGTTCAGTCCTCACAGGCAGTCATGAATATGTCCCATGTTAATGTAATGTGCAGTCCTTGCATAAGCGTGCGGATGTGTAGGTGTATGTAGTTGTCAAAGCTGTATTTTTTTTCGATTGAAAACCAATACGAATATAAATGCCGACGTTACTCAGTGGGAAATTCAATTTTTCAATTGAACAAAATTCAAATTTTCAATTCAACAAAATTGAATTGCCCGCTGCGTAACGTCGACATTTATATTCGATATTTCGTCTTGATTCGTCGATATATATTTCGATATATATTTATGGTTCCAGGGGGTCAAGGGGACACGGCCCCCGACAGGTCCTGAAACCATGATTTGTCTCCCCCCCAACAACAAAATGGTCGTCGGACGTAGGTATATACAGGTACAGTTGAAGACAGACTGACGACGCGCTCACCCCCCCCCCCCCCCTCCCCCGGTCAACATTTGTATCGCTCTGAGGGCTTGACGGCCTGCTACCCCCCGCCTCCCTGCTTACCGTTTAACATTTTTTTTTGGGGGGGGGGGGGGATACGCCACTGGATTCGCACTCCACCCCCCCCCCCCCGTCCCACCCACGGCTAGATCCGCCCCTGAGTGAATTCCAGCAAGTTCATGGGGTTTGCGCCGCTCTAGGCCGGGGCGCCCCCCTTCTGGGTAGGCGCCCCCTGGCAGTGGACCCCCCCACTTTTTAGAAGGTAGCGACGCCTCTGCAGTACCGGGTGTGAGGGCTGTCACCCCGGACCCCCAGACCGTCTCGTAGACAACTGGTCCATGGGGATCGTCAAATCGCTGGTTTTTGGTAACTCACCGCAGTTTCCTACTTGCTTTTTCGGGGTCTTCACTGATCGTAAGTTTACATTGCAAATTACGCCGCAGACCACGGGAACGCAGCTGGGCAGCCATCTTCTCTGCAAAAATGATCAAAACGAAATTGCTAATTATCATTAATCCGTCCGTAAGCGTTCAGAAGTGAATATGACTGAAAACATGAATGGACTAATTCATCTAGTTCTCATTGAATTAAGCCATTATTCCTGAAAACCATGTTGCAAAATATGGCCTATTTACCCAACCCCACACTTCCGGGCAATTCGAGCAATATGGAGTTGCACCAAATGCCCCAAACCACCCCAGCCACCTGGCATTACCGGAGCTAGTTTAAGATGAAATTGTTAATTTAAGTAAACTATGGTGTTATCATTAAAATGGAATATCCAGAAAAGTGCATTGATTAAAAAAGATTCAATTGATACCAAAAAATAAACGGGAAAAAGTTGTGTTCTTACGAGCTATAGACCATTTACCCCAAACGACCTAATCGCCCCAATCTCCCGACGAATAAAATCCTTCGTGAAAACGGCTAATTTCAAAACGTCAAAAATTCAAACGATTCTGACATATGGTTTGAGAGATATTAGCCGTTTTCACGAAGGATTTTATTCGCCGGGCGATTGGAGCGTTTGGGGCGATTGAGGTGATTGGAGCGATTGGGGCGATTGGGGCGATTGGGGCGATTGAGGCGATTGAGGCGTTTGTGGTAAATGGGTCTATAACTCGTAAGAACATGGCTTTTCCCGGTAATGTTTGGTATCAACTACAACTTGATGCATTCATCTACTTTTCTGGATATTCCATTTGAATGATAACACCATAGTTTACTTTAAATTAACAATTTCATCTTAAACTAGCTCCGGTGATGCCAGATGGCTGGGGCGGTTTGGGGCGTTTAGTGCGACTCCACCCATCAGTACGTCTCGCCTCAGGCCTCTGTTACAGAGCGATACTAATTCTGCCTGCATGTCCCTGCAATTATTTGTTCATCACGAGCCTCTAATGCATACACGGGCTTTATCGGGGACACATACTCCACTCATAAGTCGTCTCCCGCTTGTAGCAAATCCATCCCACAAGCCATTATGTCCTAATTATGACATGCAATTCAATGAAGGCTATCAACATATCATGCATCTGAAGTTAGCAAAATCCAGATTCCAGTCCGCGGAAAGAAATCTTTCGCCTAGGTTTTTTTTTAATTCGGACGAGGTCCCTGGTGTTGGACTGGCAGCTGAATGCAGGCAGACCTCGTAGCATAACGTCTGAATAAGATGAACAGATGCCCTCGAGCGGAATTTACATGAATGCTGATCCATCAAATGATGCAGAGGATGTAAATTATGGACAGATCCGCCATTTCTCGTCACAAAGTGGTCGGCTGGTCTGATATGGATTGGGGATGCTTTTGAAATGGAGCCCAGAGACTCTCCAATGGCTTAATTTCACGCAGTGGAAGTGCTTAACTGTGCGAGATTCAGGGCCAATGTGAACCGAGAATGATATTTGGGCCGCTTCCATTTCAGTACGGAATGAATCATTCAACCTGAAAGCGTTTCTCCACAGCGCCAGTCAGCACAGGGGGACAAACAGCAGGTTTAGCGGCGAACAGTTGAGCACCATCATAACAATATGAGGCGCACACAGCACAATGCAACACAAGGTTCAGGAAATGCTGAATAGCTGGACGCTGACCCTCAAAAGGCAGCGTAAATAAAAAACAGCGTAAAATAAACTAACAAGAAAATATCAACTATCGATCAGTGTACTTTCCAACACTGAATATTTGCTCGATTGCCAGTGACTGATACGCAGAACGTGTAAAGGGCATAGCCTGGGAAATAGCTCATGAATGACTTATTGCTTTAATAACGTAGTCTTTACATGATTAAGTCATTTTAGATATGATATTGATCTGCTATGCTGATCTGTGAACCGAGATGCATACCTCAAACACGAAGTGAAGCATATACCATTGACACAAATACATCTTCGTGATTAACTATATATTGTTTTGAAGCAGACTTACCCATCTTTTCATCGTTTAAGCATTGCCAAAGTAAAACGATAGATTACCCAAATTGCAGAACTCAATTCACGCAACCCAGAAAGATGTTTTCAATATCTGTACCATGAGTCGATAACTCCAACATGCATTGCTATGTTCTCTGTCACATACTGCCACTGGCAGATCCAGGGGAGGGGGGGGGGGGGGGGGGCAACCAGGCCATGACGCCCCAACAGCCTCGAAGGGGGGGGGGGACATGTCTTTCCCCCCCCCCCAAAAAAAAAGAGAAAAAGTTAACAATTTAATGCAAAACTTGACTTTGCAGCAATCAAAATCCAGCTATCCACAGTGAAAAACTGGACAATTCTGGAAAACACGGCTCTTACCATCAAATCTGGGCTTAAAAACTCAACTGGACGAGAAAATAGCGGCCAGCAAGCTGCCAATCGGAATTGAAGCTCGAACCAACGTTTTTGTTCTACATGTAGGAAGAACACTTCATTCATATGGTATCAATTTGGAATCCAATCTACACTCTATTTCGGCGAAAATGGTTGTCAAAAATGACGCGTTGCTGTTGTGGAAATAACTTTTCGGGATGCGTGACAGCGGTGTGTACAAAAGTCATGTGTGATTCTCACCAAGGTCCCAATGCAGTTGCTGGCACTAGGCTCAAATAATAATGTTTTTGGCGCGTCAATATTTTTATCCAGCCCAATAGAAATGGTATTGGAGAAAATTACCAATTTACAAACGGCAATTATGAAGCACTGGATAACAGCGTCGGGATGAATGGCACATGCATCTGTGCATTATGCATTGTGGCAATACAGTATCAGCCACCTAGATGATCAATAATTATCTTGGAAATTGATACACTATTGCTTTTAAAGTGCATCAATTTTGTATCCCTTGGCTCACCTGAATCCATTTTTTAACTCAAATTAGAATCATTGTATCAAAATATTGATGCAGTAACAGCATGGGTGAACAATTTTGTTAAACAAATACTTTTTCATAATAATTTCATGTAATTACATTACAAAATTATTTTGTATTTACTTACCAAATAGAAACTTGAACATTTAAAAAGGTTAGCCTAAGCAAATGGCAGAAACATATTTCATGTAATTTGTCGTCACGTGATGGCGTCTCAATCTCACAAATCTCCTACGGCCCCAAAGTCGAGCCATAGCTATTCTTGCTGTTTTATTCATGTTTTATTATGAAAGAGGCTATGGTCGTTGAAAATATAATTAACCGTACACGCATTTTAATTTTAAAGTGCACTGACGAAATGGTAATGTTGAGTTTGCAATATTCAAAAGCAAATCATAGTCTGCAAAGAAGTGATTCTAATATTAGTGATGAGGCGACTCCAATTTTACGAATGTGTGCCAATGATGAGTGGTGCAAATGTATTTTTTTCATCTAATGGGGGGGGGGGGGGAGTTTCAGGAACCAAATTTTGCAGGTGAAATCGGACACGCTTAATCTACCGATACACAGCATTTTTTTTTTATTGGCCTGCGAGGTGGCAATATCCCTTTAACCCTCGCCCTACGGGAGCTTTTTCACCATCGCCCAACGGGGGGGGGGGGGGGCTGAGAGGCCCCCTTGTTAACTTCCAAACCAAGCAACTTAGAACAATCTGAAAAGAACCAGCATTTTGCCTGTTATAAGAGGAAGCTAACAGTTTGTGATTTTTAGGTTTCAGGTCAACGGGTGACCTTCCAGGTCAAGTGAATGACCTCGGATCGACCACGTCCAGAACAGCGATTTTGCCCTGTCAGAAATCCTCAAAATTATAAATGGATAAATGTAAATAAAAAGGCATGTTCCTAGACCAGTTTTATCTGAGAAATACAGAAATAATAATTATTTGTTCGTATCTTGTCTAAAAAAGTCAAAAAAGTTATAAAAAATGACGTCATGAGTGCCTTACCCTTAGGGAGCCATCACTCAGTCAAAAATAGAGATATGGCGTTGAAATTTGGTTTGGATATTGTCCCTACTCAGTTATCTCACATATATTCCGGTTTTTCTAACATCTTTGCAAATTTTGATTGTGTGCTGATTTTCCAAACAAATCAGTTTATTTTTATTTTAGGGGTCAAAAACCCAAAATTTTGGAAATCCGAGATTGCCATGTTAAAAATGCCATTTTCCATCTGTGGTGAATTGCGTTTGTAATTTGCTTCAAAACTCTGTTTCCTACGATTTTTCAAATATTTATCGTTTTTCCACCAACATGACGTCATCAAAACATAATTTACTTCCAAACTACTCAATCAATTTCAGTGTAATTTCTACAGATTTCGCATAATCGTTGTAAACTCAGCTACTAAAAATTTCAGCAGGATGCGCTGCATGTGTACAAATGTATTCAAGAAAAACCTCATGGGGGCTGTCAGCCCCCCGTAGGGCGAGTGCCTATGACAACCTCCGCCCACTTTGCATACAAAATTGACGCGTCAATAAATTTAATTAGCTTGAGTTGAAGCAAACTGTCAATATCAGGCGGCGAGCTGTCGAGAAGCTTAGTGTCATCCGCATAGCATATCATACGACCATGGGGAAGAAAGTTCGGGAGGTCAGCTACGACGAGGCTGAAAAGTATCGGTCCAATTATAGATCCCTGCGGGATACCGAAGTCCACAGGCCGGACCTCGAAGCCACCCCGAACCATCTGCCCACGACCGCTGAGATAGCTATGGAACCAGTGGGATGGAACGCCATACCATGCCAGCTTCTTCAGGAGGACGCCATGATCCACGCTGTCAAATGGCTTGCTAAGGTCAATTGTAGTTATCGACGCTAGCTGGCCGCTATCGATTTTACCGGCTGACCATGAGACAGCGTAGAGCACGGCGTCTTCCGTGGAATGACCGCGGCGATACGCGTACTGACAGTCACTTAGCAAGTGTCTTCGTCACTAGGATCGTCATCTCTAGTCCAAAAGGGAATTATTTCCGATCCGAAGGGGTGCCGCCGGCACTCACGACTCGAGGGGCGACACCTGCACTCGCAGCCACCCCCCCCCCGTGAGGCATGCAGGGGCGCCGACTGCATAGTCACAACGCATTATGCCGCCCTTGGAAGGTATCTCGTCGCCCTCGGAAGTATGGGTGGAGCTTTTCATATACAAGTTGGTGGGGCAAACTATCCATTGCCTGGTTGTTTTGCATGTTTGAAGTGAAAAATGGTAATTTTAACGCCAGGCACCGTTCAAATCTAACAGAAGTTGGTGGGCAAAGTGAGAAGTTGGTGGGGCAGTGGCCCAACCATTTGAATACGAAACTCCAGTCGTGCTGAGTCGGAAGGCATCATCCCTTCCTCGCAAGACATCTTGCCACCCTCGAAAGGCATCATGCCGTTCTCGGAAGGCATCATGCCGTCCTCGGAAGGCATCATGCCGTCCTCGGAAGGCATCATGCCGTCCTCGGAAGGCATCATGCCGTCCTCCGAAGGCATCATGCCGTCCTCGGAAGGCATCATGCCGTCCTCGAAAGGCATCATGCCACCCTCGCAAGACATCTTGCCGTCCTCGGAAGGCATCATGCCGTCCTCGGAAGGCATCTTTCCACCCTCACAGCGCATTATGCCACACTCGGAAAGCATCGTGATTCATGGCGCCCTCGGAAGAGATCTTGCCGCCTTCGGAAGGCATTTTGCCACCCTCACAGCGCATTATGCCGCCCTCGGAAGGCCTCGGAAGACATCTTGCCACCCTCGGAAGGCATCATGCCGCCCTTGGAAGACATCTTGCAGCCCTGGGAATGCATTTTGACGCCCTCAGAGCGCATTATGCCGCCCTCGGAAGACATCTGGCCGTCCTTGGAAGCATCTTGCCACCCTCAGAGCGCATTATTCCGCCCTCAGAAGACGTCTTGTCGCCCTCGGAAGGCATCGGAAGAAGTCTTGCCGCCTTCGGAAGGCATCATGCCGCCCTCGGAAGACATCTTGTCGCTCTCGGAAAGCATTTTGCCGCCATCAGAAGACGTCTTCCCGCCATCAGAAGACGTCTTGCCGCCCTCGGAAGGCATTCTGCCGCCCTTAGAGCGTATTATGTCGCCCTTAGGAAGCACCATGTCGCCCTCGGAAGACATCTTGCCGTCCTCGTAACTGCAATTAAAGGGGCGCCATATTTTGGGATATCGTTGAGTCCTTTCTTTGTACTTAAATATGTAGGTACTTATTACTTTGTGGAAAATAAAATTACGATGTGGCAGCTAAAAGTTGTTACACAACATTGGCTCCTGCTATGATTGAATGTCAAGTTCATTCATTCATTCGCCATTCATTCCAAGGCCTTAGATACAATTCAGCCAAGGCAGCGAATAGCGTGACGTTATGGGTACATCCATCAATATGCTGTGTTCAAACAGCAATCAGTTGTAGACTTAAGTCCCTTTGACCGCTGGAATTTATATAAATGATTGCTATAGCAGCATGCTTGGTATAATTTCAATGGTTGAAGAACTCTATAATCCATGCTAAGTAAGTTTTTGGAAATATTTCATAGAAGGGATAGCTCTAGCTTGCTGTGCGATTGCGAAGAAGAATCGCGAAAATAGCTTTAATTAAAATACCTCTTCGCGAAAATAGCTTAATATTAGCTTTCAGAATTGTGATAATTTTTGGAATTCCCCCCCCCCCCCCCCAAACCATCCGTGACCACAAAGCCACCGTTCTGGATCCGCCAATGATTAACACGCTATTTCCCCTCTGACCTCTGCAGCGTGCTTAGCTGCGACCGATCGCCACGCTGCAGCGTGCTTAGCTGCGACCGATCGCCACGCTGCAGCGTGCTTAGCTGCGACCGATCGCCACGCTGCAGCGTGCGTAGCTGCGACCGATCGCCACGCTGCAGCGTGCGTAGCTGCGACCGATCGCCACGCTGCTCGAAACATCAAAACTGTCCAGTAAATTACGAGAGGACGAGGGGGAGTGTTACGAGAGGAGGCATCGGTACGCAACGCAAGTCCCACTCAGCCCCCACCAGTAACAGTTGGCAGCACTCGGGCGTTTGGGCGTTACAAACCTACTACACCGTAGGGTTCCCATGTTAAATCGATGATTTTCAGACAAGGCTGGCTCGTAAACTACTACAAGTTCTGAAATATACACTACTTCGACTACTACTTCGTATATATGCTGGAGTTTAATTTAATCAATACAGATATAATCTATGGAAATACAAGTTATTGATAGCAAACAATACTTTTAATTTATAATAGACAAAACAATTACGATACAAATCATAGCTTGCCCAATTCATTTGGGCGTTACATTCCTTACTGTTCTACCCACTGTTCCTACCCAATGTCTCCTTCCTTACTGTTCATCCTGGTCCCACCACGGCAAAATCCAGATCAGGTGGTGTACTCCGGTACTGTGCTGTACGGGATCAGAGGGAAGATGCGCTGTAATTGTGCCACACCCAATGGTTCACGTTAAACCTTCCATATCGGGAATCTTTGCTGGTCTCCTCCGGTTGCCCCTCCGGTCGCTATTTGCTAGCCGTATAAATGTAATCTTACCATGTTGACAAACGTCTCATTAACAATAGTATTATTGCTGGCAATGGCTGGTCGCATTTTCCTCAAGCTATCTGTGCTAGAGCTAAAACAGCAAAACTGTGGTGATTAGATTCTGTTTTACAATTTGAATACATGGAAAGTAGCTGTTCGTTGCCCTCGAAACTAAAGCACCCACGGGCGTCGCCGGCGGGGAAGGGGGGGGGGCGTCCCCCAAGTCAAAAAATCAGGAAGGGGGACGTCCTTCCTAAGAAAGCAGGCTTGCTTGATTTTTTTCTTCTGAATTCGTTCCAAAGGATATGAAACTTAATTTATTCTTAGCTCAAATTACATGTCATTTTTAACCATGTATTGTGGACTCCTTTCTTTGTACTTAAAGATGTAGGTACTTAATTACTTTGTGGAAAAGAAAATTACGATATGGCAGCTAAAAGTTGTTACACAACATTGGCTTCTGCTATGATTGAATGTCAAGTTCATTCATTCATTCGCCATTCATTCCAAGGCCTTAGATACAATTCAGCCAAGGCAGCGAATAGCGTGACGTTATGGGTACATCCATCAACATGCTGTGTTCAAACAGCAATCAGTTGTAGACTTCAGTCCCTTTGAGCCGCTGGAATTTATATAAATGATTGCTCTAGCAGCATGCTTGGTATATTTTCAATGGCTGAAGAACTCTACAATCCATGCTAAGTAAGTTTTTGGAAATATATCATAGAAGGGGTAGCTTGCTGGGCTATAGCGAAGAAGATTCGCGAAAATAGTGTCCACGAACACTCGCTAAAATAAGCTTCCCCTCCGGGGACGGATCCAGGGGGGCAAGGAGTCATTCATGGATATGCCAAGCCCCCTCCCCTAAGGTTCTGACACCGTGATTTGCCCCCCCCCCCCCCCCCCACCCACACGGCCGGACGTACAGCGGTGGATGGCTGACACGGCCCGCTCTACCCCTCCCCCCGCTCAACAACTTCTCGCTAACGCCCTGCTACCCACTGGCAGATCCAGGGGGGGGGGGGGGCATTATGGGCAATTGACATTCAATACAAGTATGCCCCCCGCACGTTCCTGTATTGGCTGTAAGAAGTGATAACCAGCTACAATTTGCTGGGCGCGGCGCGGGTTATCAGTATCAATTAAATTGCAAACAAAAAGCGTAAAAAAAAACACTTATTTTTCGGAAGAAGAAAAAATCCGCAAAATCAACATTTTCAATGATATTTAAAAACAGAATGCATATTTGGGAACCAAATGTGGACGATATACAAACCAAATTTCAAAGCAATATCTTTATTTTTAACCGACTTATGGCTCCCTAAGTATAAGTAACTCATGGCGTCATTTTTTTAGTTGCATTTTTTGTGGCTTTTAGTGACCAGATAAAGACAAATAAATGCCACCACTGTATTTCTGAGACAAAACTGGTCTAGAAACAAGCCTTTTTTATTTAGATTAATCAATTTGAAGTGTTTTCCTTATGTGACCTGACCTTGATTCATTATATGGGGTCAGGTTGTGAACATGGCTGCTACTATCGAATTATACGTGTACAATAACCCATAAAACATGTGTCGCATAGGTTTCGTAGACCTCTTGTCAATAGTGACCTTTTGTGATCTGACCTTGACCTTGACCTTTGCTTACAATTTCACTTTCGCCTATGTGGGACATTAAATATATCTTTGAGAGCACTTTGTGCGAGAATAGTCACAATCTAAGGCTTTGGATGGGAAGTATGGCCCATTAATTCGAATACCTCGATGTTGACCCTTGACCTAGCTGTGACCTGACATGTAACCTTATTTTGAAAATTTCGCGTGTGCTTTAGATGCGTTTCATTGATAGCTTTCGATTGCCACCTTGCGTCTCTCGCTGCGGTTATTGGATCGAAGAGAACAAGGGGGCGTGTTCAGCTGAATACCCCAGCGGGGCGCGGGATAATTAGGAAAAACTCCCCCCCCACCCCCGGTTAACAATTGTTTTGCGCTGACGACACGACACCCCCCCGGTCAACAACTTTTGTTTTGACTGCGACTGCGACTGCGTCCCCCAGTAAAAAAATCCGTGGCGATGCCCCTGAAAGCACCTGCATTAAAGGGACATTGCCACCTCGCAGGCCAATATGGAGTTTTTGGTGTGTATCGGTCGATTAAGCGTGTCCGATTTCACCTGCAAAATTTGGTTCCCGAAACTCACTCCATTAGATCAAAAAATACATTTGCACCACTCATGCTTGCCAAGTATTCGTAAAATTGGAGTGGCCACATCACTATTTAGAATCACTTCTTTGCGGACTATTCTTTTCTTTTGAATGCTGCGAACTCAACATCACCATTCCGTCAGTGCACTTTAAAATTAAAAAGCGTATGCAGTTAATTATATTTTCAACAACCTTTGCTTCTTTCATAATAAAACAACCATAATTGCTATGGCTCGACTTTGGGACCGTATGAGTTATGTGACCTATACCTTATAACACATATATACTTTTCAAGTTCAAGTCTCGGCGAATTCGTACGCTTCGGCTTTGGGCGGGCGCCAATACTACAGTCAAACTGGATGAGAGCGGCCATCATGATTCTAGTACTGAGCACAGCTTGGACCAACGTTTTGAAGTCTGAAATAAATACAAAATGCTTTGCCGATGCACTGCTTTAGGTGCTGCATGGGCCTGGGCTGGGCCTGGACCGGGCCTCAACTTTAAGCAAATCACTGGGCTCTGGATGAGTCTGGACCTGACAATTTTGAAGCAATGCGCCCGTCGCACAAACTCAGGTCAGAGCGAAATAAATATTTTAACCAGCAGTTCACTTACACAGCAACACACTGTTGTTGTGGCTGTGGCTTTTTGTTTTTTGGTTAGCATAGTTGGTTCATTGTTTCACATTTATAGTATACAAGTAAATATGCTAGGATAATGATTGCAAATTTTGTGAAAATAATGATATGCATAATCTGAACGGGCCGGAGTGGGCCAGGACCTCAATATTATGAATTTGACCGGGCCTGGTCCGGACCTGGGTTTGGTGTTCATGGGCCTGGGCCGGGCCGTCCTAGGGGTTGGTGGGCCCGTGACGAACACTGCCTCAAACCAGGCTAGGGTCACTCTGGTGCATGTGAAGGGCCCTCAGCGACACTGAAGGGCTTTCGAAACCGGCCCAGGGGCTCATTGAGCCCACCGAGGGGCCCACAAACTGTACAGGGGCCTCTCCATCATGTCCAGGGGCCCCATTGAGCCCACCTAAGGGCGCAAAAACATGCCCAAGGACTGTTCGAGCATGCCCTGGGGCCCATTGAGCCCACTCAGGGGCCCCCCCAACCTGCCCAGGGGCCTCTAGAGCATGTCCATAGGCCCATTGAGCATGTACAGGGGCCTCTCGAGCCTGGCCAGGGGCCCATTATAGTCTGTTTTGGGGCCTCTTGAACCTGCCCAGGGGCCCATTATAGTTTTCCCAGAGGCCTATCGAATCTGTTCAGGGGCCTCTCGAGCTTTCCCAATGGTCCATTGATCCTGTTCAGGGGCCTCTCGAACCAGCCCAGGGGCTATTAGAGTCTGATCAGGGGCCTCTCGGCTTACCAAGGGGTCATTGAGTCTGTCCAGGGCCCTCTCGAGCTTATCCAGAGGGCCATTGAGTCTGTGAACGGGCCCTCGAGCCTGCCCTGGGGTTGCTAGCCGTCGCCTGGAGCGCCTGCTATAGCTGGAGCGCCTGCTAGCCGTGGTCGGCGCAGTCATAATGAGCGTTAATGTGCTGTACTCTGATCCACCTGGTGTAATGTTGTCCTCGGTTTAAAAATGGTAATTTGATAAGTCTGATGCGTTTTTGAATGGGAGGGGGGGGGGGGGGGGGGGGGGAGTAGTACAAAACAATTTAACAATTTTCCTCTCAGAAGAGTGTGTGCTGCAATATTTGTCAGCCAGGGGCGTCACCGACGAGAGGGTCGGGTGGGGGGGGGGAGGTCTGGGCAAACTCCCTCTTTTAGAAGGCGGGAGGGGGGGGGGGGGGGGGGGAGGGGGTCGACCCCCCTCCCACCTTTTGCGGAAAAATGTAAAATTTATCGTAAAAATTGCCTTTGCAGTGCAGTCAAAATCCAGCTATCTGTCAACACCGGGAAAATTTCGCGCCGCTACGTGGCATGACACAATTTTCGCAATTGCTTATACAAATTTGGAAAATGGGGAAAATAATTTTCTTAAGTGTCTGGCAGAGGCTCTCCTTGGCGGTAATTGCTGGTCCCAGGGCCCATTCCCTTCATAAAATATTCACTTTTAAGTTTCAAGCAGGCTTTAGAGAGTTTGTTTAGAGAGTTTGCCGAGTTCCGAAACAGGCGACGCGAACGCAAAGACGAGGAGATCGGCACCCGGAAGCTGCTCCAGCGGTGCACAATTTGCTGGGCCGAAGAGCAATTAGTGGAAACAGGACATGACCATCTCCCCAAGCCATCTCACCTCACGGTCTGGTTCCAATATTAACATTTCGTTTTCCAGGACCTAAAATTAACATTTTCACGCCGCTTCCTGGCGTCACATCGGTAGTCATCGTCATAACGAAGTCATCGTCATCGGTTCGTCGTAACGCTGAATTGAATGAATCACATTTTAGCTTATTATCCGAGCTTATTAGCCGTAAAATTTCGCGCAGCTTCGCGGCGCTAACTAACAAGTACATACCTACCTACTACAACATGAAAATCCACATGAGAAAATGCTGCAAAGGCTTAAATACACGTATGAAAATGGGGGTACATTTTTTCGTCCTTTCAGCCGCCCCCACACTCAAAAGCCGATCCCCACCTGTTGTCAGCTAATATATGTTTTCTCTCCCGTACGTAACAATACAAATTAGTAATGCGCTCAGTACAATGCCTACTCAGGGTCCTGGTGCAATCCAGCTCATCAAAAGTAGACGAAGAAAAATTGTTAAAAAGGGGGCCCACAAAATAAAGCGGCCAAAATCCGTAGAGTTTTTCATACCCAGGGGTATTTTTGTGGGGTGGTGGCCTCTCCCAGGGCTTCCCCCTTTCTGAAGGTCTGGCTGCGCCCCTGCTAACATGTTAAATTCAATTTAACACAAAGTATCAGACTCATCCACTTCCCACTTGGCGTATCATCTACTTTCGATAGTCAGTCGTATGGAATGCAAAGCAGATCCATCAATAACTGGCAGCAGCTAAATACATCAGTTATTTTCAATGGACACAAAAATAGAAATATATAAATCTGGCCCAAATCGAAAGCTCCCGGATCAGCGATCCTCGAAAGCTTCCAATAACCAAATTGATTACATACTTTGGTCTTTATGTATGCTGGGTGAACATGTGTTGACAGTTTCTATCACATGCTTGACATACTAAATACGAAGGTCGGTAATATAGCAACCGGACATCGGTACATATTAGCCATATGCTGTTTACCATATCATAAATTTAAGTTTCCGCGACAGTGTAGCAAGTTGCCGTCATTTTTCCGGGTCCTGCGGTCTTGCGGTCCTGCGTTCGTCCTGCGTTCGTCCTGCGGTCGTCCTGCGGTCATCCTGCGGTCCTGTGGTCGTCCTGCGGTCGTCCTGCGGTCCTGCGGTCCTGCGGTCGTCCTGCGGCCTTGCGTTTCTACGGTAGTCCTGTGTTCCTGCGGTCCTGCGGTCCTGCGGTCCTGCGGTCCTGCGGTCCTGCGGTCCTGCGGTCCTGCGGTCCTGCGGTCCTGCGGTCCTGCGGTCCTGCGGTCCTGCGGTCCTGCGGTCCTGCGGTCCTGCGGTCCTGCGGTCCTGCGGTCCTGCGGTCCTGCGGTCCTGCGGTCCTGCGGTCCTGCGGTCCTGCGGTCCTGCGGTCCTGCGGTCCTGCGGTCCTGCGGTCCTGCGGTCCTGGGGTCCTGCGGTCCTGCGGTCCTGCGGTCCTGCGGTCCTGCGGTCCTGGGGTCCTGCGGTCCTGCGGTCCTGCGGTCCTGCGGTCCTGCGGTCCGGCGGTCCGGCGGTCCGGCGGTCCTGTGGTCCTGCGGTCGTCCTGCGGTCGTCCTGCGGTCGTCCTGCGGTCGTCCTGCGGTCGTCCTGCGGTCGTCCTGCGGTCGTCCTGCGGTCGTCCTGCGGTCGTCCTGCGGTCGTCCTGCGGTCGTCCTGCGGTCCTGCGGTCATCCCCGGTGCCGGTCTAAGTGGCTCTTCAATGCGTCGATGGTGTCGAACGGCTCTCCATTGCACCGCGGCACGAGGCGCACCCTACTGCGGTCGACGCACGACTATTCATCACCCGACATATGGGAACTTTATGCAAAGCGGCGCGCCGACGGGAAGTCAACGGTCGTCGGGCGCGATGGAGTGGAGCGGACGCTGCCGACGCTCCTCGCGGGAGATGCGACCCGCTCCGCTGGCAGTGGCGAAGACGGACGGGCGGCGGCGGCCTACAGGTCCCTACTCGAGGAATGTGAGTTCACCAACCGCGCCAGGGTACATTTATTTTCCGGAATAGGTTGTCACGCAAAACTGTCTGTTGCCAGTGCTGACAACAGACGAGAAGCCGTGAGAACTGTGGGTCATACAACTGTGCTGGAAGAAAAATCAAACTTCAACGACCATTCGGTGACAGCAAAACATAGAAGTGGAAATGAGAAGCCAGTGTTTGATTATATTACGAAGAAGAAGTGAAAGCTATATTAATCATTTCTGTTTTACTTCAATGAACAATGAACATGACATTTTGGCCATAGTAATTGTTTGTCAGTGAACATCCCTCTTCGCGATTTACTCAACATCAGTGTGTATACCTACTTAATTCACATTTACTTTATGGGTAGGTAAGTATCAAAACGGAAAAATGCAATTATCTACATAAATCCATCGGTTCACGGCAGGGGCGTGGGAACCGTGGGGGCAATGGGAGCAACTCACCCCCCAACTTTAGAGCTGGGAGGGGGAGGGGGGGGGGGCGATGCCCACCCCCCAACTTTTTACACGATCACCCGCCTCTGTATAAGATTAATAAAGCCATTTTTGATCAATAATGATTTTTGTTCATTTCGACGTTGCGTGTGCCAACTGCCACGCGCTGTGGTACCACCCCTATCAGAATGCATCATACCAAAACAAAATTGATTTGATGGACCTATACAATGGTGCAAACCCGATCTCAATCGGAGCAGTGGTTGCAAAGTTATTAGCTTCCGAAGAGCGTCTGCACGGCCGGTTTGGGCCGTGTTGGGCCGTGTCGGGCCGGTTCAGGCCGGGTCAAATGTAAATTTGTCTAGTAAGTTGACGAGAAACCTCACGGGCGCTTCGCACCCGCTCGGTAACCAGAATCACCAGGAACAATAGATTATTATGATGTAATCATTTTGGGAAATTCGGAAATTTTGCTATTTCAACACGTGATCTCAGGTCAAATCACGTGATTTTATAATGTGGTCTTCTAAAATTAGGACTTTTTCCATACCAGAATGGACATCGATACATAAACCTTCGAAGTTTATAAAATTGGTGATAGTTTTTTTCTTCTAAATATAATATTTACATTTTTGTATTTGGAAAACAATCATGGTCACCAGCGCGTCTTTGGTAATAACTTCGCACGCAATTGTGCTAGAGAGCTCAATTAAACAGCATTATGCTTGGATATCTCGTCGACATGCTTTCAATTATATACATCAGCCCTGTAGTCCCTCTGTGACCTCAAGGTCATGTGACCAGAGGTCACCCGGTGCAGTCCACGTCAGATCGACCAAGCGACATTCTACTTGTCACATTGCGATTGAACTAGGTGTCAGAGGTTATCTGGACCGTACATTCACGCTGTACAATTTTCAGCCTCGTCCGTCGAACTGTTTTTGAGTTATAACCTCATGCATCTCTTTAATGTCGCACAAAGGTTTAATTTTCTTCGGGCGATATATATATATATATATATATATATATATATATATATATATATATATATATATATATATATATATATATATATATATATATATATATATATATATATATATATCGGGACATATCCTATACATAATTAGAATGATATAAAATTATATATCATCAGAATCGCCATGAACCACACATTAATGTAATGTAATCTTGTGTGAGAACTCGAATGGAAAAGTGTCGAAATTTTGGCATGTGACCTCAGGTTAGGCCACGTGATTTCGTTATGTTCTCAGTTAAAATTTGTGATTTTTCTTAGGTGGAATAGGAGGATGCAGGCCCTTTGAATCACGTGCCAACCTAATTTATGGGTTTGTGGGCGTTTGTGGGTCCTCAATATATCAATTTGTCTCCTCTCTATTTCCAGACCGAGAATGTTATAAAAATAGCTAAAGGTGTATTCCAGAGAAAAATACGTTCAATTGTGCGAAAAAAAATGAAAAATGTCAACAAATTATCTATCGTATAATCAAGCCAAGTCATTTGGGAAATCAACCTCAGCGGACGTGACCTTGAGGTCATGGAGTGACCTGCAGGGATCATGATATGCATTATTGAATGCAGCTCGACGAGACAGATATAAGGCCGTTGAGTTTTGCTCTCTAGCACAATAATTCTGTGCAAAGTTATTACCAAAGACCATGATACCAAAGAACCCACAACAAAAATAAAAATAGGAATAGCGTATCTCCAATTTCTTACCATCGAAGGCCAATATATCGAAGTAGATTCTGGCAAGAAACAAATTCCGAATTGTAAATGGCCACATGATAAATCACGTGATCTGACCTGATCACGTGATCTGACCTAAGATCACTGTGGGGAATTCCACAGTAAGACAACCGGTGGGTACCGTCTGACCATTTTTAATTTTCTTGAAAAGTTGGGGGTTTCAATGGCGGGAAATTAATTCATTGGTGGTGACCAAAAAATTCCCCCCAAATATTTTCAAAAATACGGCCTTCCGTATTTTCCCAAGTTCACTGTGCAGGCCTAATTTTGACGACCAATAACTCCGAGACAAAAACAAAAACGATTTTTTTTTGGATCAGGATTAGTCGAAGAACAATTTGGCAATCACGGATTTGCGACTTTTTGTGTGTCATGTGACCTCGTGACCTACTTTTTGCGCCGTGACCTTAAAATATTGGAAACTGAAATGAACATTTTCGTCTGATGACGATTTGAGCTTCATTGATGTACTTTCGTATACAAAAAGGGAGGGGGGGGGGGGGGGGGTTGACCTGTAAAACCTACTTTTGGAGACTTCCACAATAAGACAACCATTTTTTTTCTTCAAATTTGCCGCCCGACAATTTTTACTTTTCTTGAAAAGTTGTGCACTGGGGGTTTCAAGGGCGGGGAATTCATTGGTGGTGAGAAGAAGAAAAAAAACAAGATAAGGCCTTCCGAAAATTTCCCAAGTTCAGGGTGCAGGCCTAATTTTGACAAATTTTGAGACTAAAGGCGGCCGCACACTAGGCCATTCGGCCGGCGGAGGTCGCGATATTGCTGCGACTTTCCGCGCATCTTTAGCGACTTTCCGCCTTCGCGTCAGCCGAAACGTCAAAAATCGCGGACGAATGTCGTCGGCCGGCCATGTGCGGACCGGCGGAAAAAGCTGATTCGAACGAGCTTTTTTCCGCGACTGAACGCCGCGGAGCTGCGGACAACAAAATTGATCAGGCTAACAATGGCGAATATATGCAAGACAGAGGTGCACATTTTGCACAGCATGCTCTTGCTGCTGTGAAATTTATTATGTAAAAGTTTCATGGTTCTAAACTTACATCTTCGTCGAAAAATGGCCATCATTAATTTACCTTGTGACAGGCTGTAGGCACAGGTTGCGACATGATGTAGGTCGGCGGGGCGGAATCTCGCGAGCAGACAGCGCCGAATCCGCCTGAACAAGGACGATATTCAGCGGTATCGCCGCGATTTTCCGAGACGGAATTTCGCAGTGATATGGAGCGCCGAATGCGTAGTGTGCGGCCGCCTTAAGGAAGCGATTTCGATTTTGTTATTGTTTGGATCGGGATTAGTCAAAGAATAATTTGGCAATCTCGAATTTTATATTTTAATTTTGTCTCGTGACCTCGTGACCTACATTTTACGCCGTGACCTTGACCTGTTGGAAACTGAAATTATTTTTGTTTTCGTCTGATGACGATTTGAGTTCCATTGATATGTCCTTTCGTATACAAAATATAAAAAGTGGGGTTCGACCTGTAAAAGCTACTTTTGAGACTTGCAATGCACACAATATGCTGTTTGGGTACGTTACGTTGCATTGGCCTGGCAGGTCATATGGCGACCTGATGTCGGTGTAACAGGCACCAACCGAGAGGTTTCGTCGTCAGGAGTCACTTTGGACTTTGTTTTGAAAGCGTATGTCAAGTAGATGCGAAGTTATCGACGGACAGGTGCCCAAACAGCGTATTGTAAGCATTGCAAGACTCAAAAAGGATTTGTACAGGTCGAACCCCACTGTTTTATTTTGTATACGAAAGGACATCAATGAAGCTCAAATCTTAATCAGACGGAAATGTTAATTTCAGTTTCCAACCGGTCAAGATCACGGCGCAAAAGTAGGTCACGAAATCACGTGAAAACAAATCGAAACTCCGTGATTGCCAAATTGCTCTTCGACTAATCCTGATCCAAACAAAAATAAAAGTTTATCAAAATCGTTTTTTAGTCTCGGAGTCGTTAAAATTAGGCCTGCATAGTGAACTTTGGAAATATGGAAGCCTGTATCTTGGAAAATGTATTTTTTTTATATTTGTTTGGTCGCCACCAATGAATTCCCCGCCCTTGAAACCCCCAGTGCACAACTTTTCAGGAAAAGTAAAAATGGTCGGACGGCGATTTTTGTTTTTGGTTGTCTTACTGCGTTTTTTTGGTTGTCTCCCCACGTAAAAAATCGTATTTTCGAAGAAAGATTTATCCGCCACTGTACCAGGACAAAAATCACAACCTGCCGGATCGGTTGGGGGGGGGGGGGGGGGGGGGGGGCAAAAACATTCGTTTGCCTACCGATATTTCGTTGGGGGGGGAGGCAATTGCCCATTTTGCCCAACCGTAGATCCGCCACTGAATGTGGCCAGCCTCTTTCCCAATCATTTTATGGAAGTAGATCCAAGGAATATAAGTATTGTTTGATTTTAAACTTTTATTCCATCATAGAGCAACTCGTTGTAATGTACTTCACTTGATAAATCGAGGGAATAACCCGCATATCACATAATTTTCGATTCGAAGGAAGTCGTATTCAGATGTGCCATTTTGGTCTCACCGAAGTAAATCCAATATTTTGTGTAGTTATCGACAGAAATGTCTGGTTTTGACCATCCAAAACGGGAAAACTTACTCTGTTTTATCATTCTAGCCAACATTTTCCCACTTATTGTTTATATTACATAGAACAACTTACCTTCTATCCGGAGATCACTGCCGCCGAAAACTGTCACCAGGAGAATGCTGCTTGCCATTTTCGAAATATATGTCTTACCACGCATTAATTATAATTGTCAAAAGACATTACATGAATAGTTAAAAAAATGTAATTTACTCTAGTGGTATCATTTTATGTGAAAATAAACAATATAACTCAAAATATCATGATCTTGAAATAAATGAAAACACAGATTTTAGCACGGGCTGTTAAATTCTTGTTCGAAGTAAGTTTTTGCCAAAAAAGGTCTACCTTGTGCCCTAGGTAGTCTAAATTGTGAGAGACTGCATTTTTACATCTAGTCCAGCTTCTGGTTGCTGCGCCTAATAGGTTTCTACTGCAACTAAGTGTTTTTTTATTTTAATAAAATCGGATCAAGTTCTTGAGACCTTTGCATTACGCCTATAGCAGGCTCCGCCCACATTGGCTCAAGACCTTGACACCTCAGGAGGCGTCAAGATCTTGATACTTTCTCTAGTGTCCCCAACTGATGTGCCTCAATGGAAGAACCGCCACTGCACTGGCGAGATTAAAGGGACATTGACACCTCGCAGGCCAATATGGAGTTTTTGGTGTGTATCGGTCGACTAAGCGTGTCCGATTTCACCTGCAAAATTTGGTTCCCGAAACTCCCCCATTATATTTAAAAAAATACATTTGCACCACTCATGCTAGCCAAGCATTCGTAAAATTGGAGTCGCCTCATCTTTATTTAGAATCACTTCTTTGCGGACTGTTATTTTCTTTTGAATGTTGCAAACTCAACATCACCATTCCGTCAGTGCACTTTAAAATTAAAAAGCGTATGCAGTTAATTATATTTTCAACAACCTTAGCCTCTTTCATAATAAAACAGCAAGAATTGTTATGGCTAGACTTTGGGACCGTAGGAGCATAGGCGTAGGAACAGGGGGGGGGGCAGGGGGGGGGGGGGAGCCGCCCCCCCCCCAACATTTTGTATTTTAACATTACGCCTATGGGCGTTGCATGGAAAGAATCGACTTCAGAATGCCTCCTGCCACCCAACTTGAACATAGTTCCTACGCCCCTGCGTAGGAGTTATGTAACCTATACATTATAACACAGATATACTTTTCAAGATCAAGTTTCGGCGAATTCGTACACTTCGGCTTTGGGCGGGCGCCAATACCACAGTCAAACTGGATGAGAGCGGCCATCATAAATCTAGTACTGAGCAAAGCTGGGACCAACGTTTTGGAGTCAGAAATAAATACAAAATGCTTTGCCGATACACGGCTTTAGGTGCTGCAGGAGCAAGTTTGAGCTTGAGCATACATGATTGTTGATCGTTTGAGCATGAGCATACATGATTGTTGATCCCCACCATTCATTTAAGATGCTTTTAGAAATCCTCCGGAGGTGGCAATATCCATTTAACTCCAACGAAGGCGCAGAGCAACAAATGTCCTCATCTACATATAATCAGTAATCGGTATGTTTAGATGAAGTGCAATTAGTTCCAGCTGCATGTGTTTTGGACATGATATTAAAACAACAGGTAGACATTCATTCAGCTTTTGTATGTAGGTAACATTAGCAAAATCTTAAGTGTGTGCGTATGCCGTCATTTTATGACAGACTGGTCTTTAGATTATATTGCCGTTCCATATTCTAACATTTGTCTCTTCAAAACATTTTGACTGTGCAATAATTCCCTGAAATATGCAATGTGTATATTGTAGGTTATACTTCAATTTCACGGTTGCCTAAGCGTTGCCACATTGTGCTACTGTAGCACTGTTCCCTGTTCTTCCATATAATTAATAATTAGATACTGCGTGGCCGAGAGAAGCTGTCCCACGGAAAGTTTAATAACAACAGTTGATTGCTTGGAAAGTTTGGTGCCCGCAGAAATGAAACGAAAACAACGCCATGGGCTGTCCGCTGCTGCACAATCTTGGAGATGGTGAGAAGCGTAGAAGCTGGTGAAAAGGTGAGAGGCTCAATACCTTGTTTTATAATGTTCAACTGAGCTTTAATTAAACATATGACTCAGTTGAGGTTCCTCGCGCCGAGGTCCTCAGCTTCCTCTGGAAGCAATATTTAGTCGTTGTTTTGTTTTTGTGTTACGTTATTTAACTTTCTAATAATTGCTTACCGGCATCGACGATACAACGTTAATAATCTGCATCATATGTCTCGTCTACCCATCCTCATTAAAAGCTGCATCTGTCTCGTCTTCCCATCTCCATTAAAAGCTGCACATATGCCTCGTCTACCCATCACCATTAACCCCTGTTTCAGTGGGTCGTGCCCCATGTGACTGATTGAACTGTTAAAGGGACACTCCCACCTTCCCAAAAGTTGTCAAGTGTACGCCGCTTGTGGTGCAAAATATGCAGTAATTGCTGCCGAACACGATTATGACATTTGTTTATCGCACACAGTGCTCAATTTAATAAAAAGTGTAGTTGCAATATTTGGGTTGATGTCATATTGAGCTCTAGAGAGCTATACAGAAATAATTTACGCTGCCAAAGTATGGCACAATTATTTCGAGACAATTCTGGCGCTTTGAATACAAAACAAATAAATTACCAAACCATTTGAAACACGCAAATATCTCCAAGTATAACCTTAAAACAAGTCGATTATCATCACCATTTGGTAAAGAAAGGTGACGTCATCGGCTTTAGACCCCTATTCAAATACACGTGGGGTTTATTCGTTACAATCGTCAAGACCAAGCTCGAATTTCATTTTTATCAGACCTATGTGGTTGTTTTAACTGCTACCCTACTTAATTTCAATGCAAATCTAACAACATTACTATCTCAACTCAAGACTAATGTTAGTGTGTCCCTTTAACATGCGCCCTGGAGGGGGGGGGGGGGCGAAATCCGCCCACCACTCCGGTTTTTCGAGGATATCGCAAAAACGGCGGCACGTAGTGCCGCCGTTTTTTGTATACCTGTTTAGAAATGAACTTCCCGCATTATGTAAAATTATTGGCCTCAGGTCATCTCAGGTCAGGTCACCAGACCAGGTCACGTGATGACCTGAACTCCAAAACGTTTGCAGTAGTACCACAGCCACAGTTTTACGCCGATCGGTTTCAATCTTGCAGAACTTCATAAGGTCATAGATGCCAACAATTTTTATCCCGGATTTCTAATATCGGTGACCTAAGGTCAGGTCAATTTTGTGGCCGCCAACACGGTTTTATCAATAACTATCGACATAATGAAGATAGAGAAGAGAAAACGGTACCAATATGTTTGTCTCGTCGAGACACGTCGCCCAATATGCAACATGACCAACTTGGGTCACCACTTGACCTTGACCTGAGGTCAAATTTTTCAGTTGACCTAACCCGGTCACCATCAATATAATTCGAAGCGCCTTGATAAGACACACGCGATGGCGTAAGCATTTTTGCTTTATCTTTATTAGGTAAAAGGTTATTTGGGGAAAACAGTTTTGAAAACAAAATCACCTTTTTTACATTCGATGACCTCTGGAGCCTAAACTATTGACCTGAACTCAAATCTGATGACACCTAAGTCGATTGAATTTTGTAATGACTTTCTATTGCTTTTTTCGTTTGCTGCTAACTATCATAGTTCCCGAGATATTTGGGAGTGTTCGAACCGAAGTCTTGAAAACTTGAAAATCTGACCCTTGATGACCTCTGGTGACCTCAATATTGACCTGAAAAAAAAATTAACGAGATACTTTCGAAAGATCTTGTCTCGAGCTATCTAACGTCGTTTCCCGCTTGTCGCTACGTTGCGTGGTTTTTGAGATCATAGGGGGGGGGGCGAAATCCGCCCCCCCTCCAGGGCGTGTAATTATCAGAGACCCTCCAGGGCGCGTGTTAAAGCAGCTTTTTAGCGGTGCGTAGAAAGCGATATGGGGTCTGATTAATGAGGCCAACGCTTGGATGGCGCCAACATCCATCAAACACGTCAATACAAGATGGCAGCGTCCGTCGAGGTTTCTCATTAGATGGCGGCGACCATTACTTTTTAGTACTTTGTTTGTCTGGTGTTTGCAGAGGCGGTTAATCCCTCAAGATCTTTAAAAAAAAATCGCTCTTAATCTTAAAAACAGACTTTAACAATTGTATCACGCAGGACATTTTAAAGTCACAAAATAGGCTGCTGGTGTCGTCCGGATTCACTTGTGCTCTGTTAGGCATGCGTCAGCGGATCAGGTGGGATGATACGTCACAGATATGCGAGGATGTTCAACATCATCAAATAACTCGATGACGATGTTATCGCAGCTACCTGACCCGTATCTCATCCAGTATCTCTAAAGCTGCTGACTGACATGTTTATTTAAGCTGCACCTCGTGTCCAGACGGCACATGACAGATGCTCCTTCTGATGAGGTGTGTGACAGCCCAGTGAAATGAGGAGCCCTCCCTTCCTCATTGGAAGGTGACAGATGCTCCTTCTGATGAGGTGTGACAGCGCAGTGAAATGAGGAGCCCTCCCTTCCTCATAGGAAAGTGACAGATGATCCTTCTGATGAGGTGTGACAGCCCAGTGAAATGAGGAGCCCTCCCTTCCTCATTGGAAAGTGACAGATGATCCTTCTGAAGAGGTGTGACATTCCAGTGAAATGAGGAGCCCTATCTTCCTCATAGGAAGGTAACAGATGACCCTTCTGATGAGGTGTGTGACAGCCCAGTGAAATGAGGAGCCCTCCCTTCCTCATTGGAAGGTGACAGATGATCCTTCTGATGAGGTGTGACAGCCCAGTGAAATGAGGAGCCCTCCCTTCCTCATTGGAAGGTGACAGATGATCCTTCTGATGAGGTGTGACAGCCCAGTGAAATGAGGAGCCCTCCCTTCCTCATTGGAAGGTGACAGATGATCCTTCTGATGAGGTGTGACATTCCAGTGAAATGAGGAGCCCTCCCTTCCTCATAGGAAGGTAACAGATGATCCTTCTGATGAGGTGTGTGACAGCCCAGTGAAATGAGGCGCCCTATCTTCCTCATAGGAAGGTGACAGATGATCCTTCTGATGAGGTGTGTGACATCCCAGTGAAATGAAGAGCCCTCCCTTCCTCATAGGAAGGTAACAGATGATCCTTCTGATGAGGTGTGTGACAGCCCAGTGAAATGAGGAGCCCTATCTTCCTCATAGGAAGGTGACAGATGATCCTTCTGATGAGGTGTGACATTCCAGTGAAATGAAGAGCCCTCCCTTCCTCATAGGAAGGTAACAGATGATCCTTCTGATGAGGTGTGGCAGTCCAGTGAAATGAGGAGCCCTCTCGTCCTCATTGGCAGGTGACAGATGATCCTTCTGATGAGGTGTGTGACATCCCAGTGAAATGAAGAGCCCTCCCTTCCTCATAGGAAGGTAACAGATGATCCTTCTGATGAGGTGTGGCAGTCCAGTCAAATGAGGAGCCCTATCGCCCTCATTGGCAGGTGACAGATGATCCTTCTGATGAGGTGTGTGACATCCCAGTGAAATGAAGAGCCCTCCCTTCCTCATAGGAAGGTAACAGATGATCCTTCTGATGAGGTGTGGCAGTCCAGTGAAATAAGGAGCCCTATCGCCCTCATTGGCAGGTGACAGATGATCCTTCTGATGAGGTGTGTGACATCCCAGTGAAATGAAGAGCCCTCCCTTCCTCATAGGAAGGTAACAGATGATCCTTCTGATGAGGTGTGGCAGTCCAGTGAAATGAGGAGCCCTATCGTCCTCATTGGCAGGTGACAGATGATCCTTCTGATGGGTGTGACCAGAGGTGTGGGAACTACTTTGAAGTTGGGGGGGGGGAGGCGAACTTTTTGGCAATACTACGACACAAATTAAGACTGAAGAGAAGCAACTTGTGCCGCTCTTTTCCATACCCAATGCTGCTTATTGCCAAAATGATGTCATATATTTAAGGACATAGGTATCAATGACATATACGGAAATGAGTCGCCTTACAAGAAAAAAGCTAGAGAAAAGCTTGTAAACATGAAGAAGCAGCGACACTGGTACTAGGGTCACAAAAAGCCGGATAAGCGGTACTGAAGCTTTCATCGTGCCTGAATCCAGAACCGGCGGGCTTGACTGACTCCCGAACCTGAGGTAGCTGGTAAAGTGATGTGCCGGGCTCGCACCAAGTTGACCATGATAAAATCATGCATTTAGCATACATTTGGTACGAGTACCATACTAGGCTTCAACCGAGTTATGATATATCGTGTTTTACGGTGCTATGGTCAATGTTTCAGGTACCTTTTTACGAATTTTTCGTTATTCGGTTGTGCTCAACCAAGCGAGCCGGCAAGCCAATGCAATTAGAACACAGTATTTTTAAGAGAAAATGTTTTTTCTACTTATATATGTTAGTTATTTAGTTAGTGATTTTGTTTGGTAGTTAACTATTACCGAATTAAAGCCCATTAACCCTTTTCCTGTCGGGGGGGGGGGGGGGGGGGGGGGCGAATCGGCCCCCGGAGGGTTTTCGTGTGCTGCACACTCATGATTAAAGCTAAAGTCTTCACACTTTCTGACTTTGCCTATCTTTTCATTGCACATCTGATGGTGTACTTTTGTCAAAAAAGCTTTGGGCGTTTTTGATACCAAAGGTTTACATGGTCAAACTCTCGTGGAGGGTTTATTTTTACTGCAAAATGCAAGCATTAAAGGTGCTAGTAGGCAATTGCAAGGGTTTTCAGATGGTGATCTCGAATGTTAAATGTTGATTTTAAAATTTCAAATTTGGAAAAAAAAACTTTTTTTACATATATATACAATTTCCTTTTTTATCGAAAAATGCCTGACACTTCCCCGTGATTTGATACCAGTATATGTAGAAGAAAGAAATCAAGTAGATATCTTGATAACTGATAAAGTTGTAACTTGAAAACTGCCGCAAGTTCGTGCTAACCACGAAGGGTTGATTTCCGCTTCCGTTAATATCTCAATAACTACGAAACGCAGCGACAAGCGTAATGCTTGTCGCTGCGAATTGTTTTTGATAGAATGAATGGTAAAGTAGCGTCAACCTGGAAAGAGTGCCCAGTCACCATTTCTGCTGTCACCTCAAAGTCATACGCAGTTACGAACATTTTTGGAAATAACTCTTGACATGATATATACAGAGAGCTAAAACTGGTACCAATGTGTTTGTTTCGTAAATACGCGTCTTCTAATATGCAACATGACCTAGTTTGACCACCTTGACCTTGATCATGACCTTTACCTAAGGTTACATTTTTCAATTAACCTTATCAGGTTACATGTAATATATTTCGATGCGTCTTGACGAGTGAAACACGATAGTAGCAAAATTATTGTTCTATCTTTCGTCGATAAAAAGTTATTCACAAAAAACATATCATGGACATTTCGGTACATTTGACCTCGTTTGACCTTGAAGCCACTACTGACCCAAGGTCATGAAAATTACACAAAAGGGAATTATTTGTAGGACCTTCCTACCCACCAAATTTCGTAATTGTAGCTGGCATAGGAGCCAAAATCTCAGGAGGGGGCCGAATCGGCCCCTCCCGGACAGATGTAGAGTAAAAAAGCCTGACAGGAATAGGGTTAACACGCGCACTGCCGGTGGTTCGCGCCAACCACGAACTGCCGGGAGGGGAGGAGGGGGGGGGGGGCGTGATTTCGACCCCCCTAAGATCTAAAAAAACACGCAACGAAGCGACAAGCGGAAAACGATGGTAGACAACTCGAGGTAAGCTCTATCGAAAGTACTTAGGTCATTTTTAGATCAGGTCAATATTGAGGTTACCAGAGGCCATCAAAGGTCAAATTCCGGCTATATGTGTATGAATGTCCTTGAAAAAACGTCTATATCTCGATAAATAAAAGAGCAGAGAAAAACGTTCGATTTTTGTTTGCTGTCGCTAAGATTCTATCATAATTGAACTAAGGTTAGGTGATCAAAAGCCATTTAATTTGAAACATTGTAATAATTGCCGGATTTTTTTTTTCTTCAGAAACAACTTTGGACATACGCACGATCGAGTAAGCATATTTCACCATTGTGTTTCTTTCGTCAATACGTATCGAATTATATATTGGGTGACCTAGTTAGGCCATATCCAAAAATTGGTCTGACCGGAGGTCAGGGTCAACTCTTACATTAAGTGATTCGTCTCGACAAGCCCAATACAATGGTGGAAACCCCAACGCCCTACCTTGATTTGGTAAAGAGGTCTTGAAGAGAAAAACATACGTGACCTGGGGTGGGAGGGGGGTGGGGGTCACCCAAGTTGACCTCGTATTGGTCAAAGAACAGACATGTTATATAGGGCTTTGCATGTGGCACAAGCTGGTGAAAATTAGTCAAATTTAGCAATTTCCTCTAGATTTATACGTGTTTTCATTGTTTCCCATTTACTTATAATGGGGAGGTCACGAAATCGACCTAACCTTAGGTCACCGATATACCAAGTTCGAGATAAACGAATTGTAGGTACTTATCAAATGATAACATCCTGTGAGTTTCAAACCGTTTTGGTCAATCGCTTTGACTGTGGCACGACCGCAAACATTTTGGAGGTGGGGTCACTTAACTTGACCTGGTGACCTGACCTGTAATGACCCGAAGTCAAAAATTTCACACCGTGTGAGTAATTTATCCCAAACAGCGGTGTCAAATTTCGCGGCGCTGTGCGCCGCCGTTAGAACTCCGGTGGGCGGTGACAATGCCCTAGTTCTATACAGAGGCGAGTGATCGAGTAAAAGTTGGGGAAGGGGGCGAGTTGACCCCAATGCCCCACGGTTCCCATGCCCCTGGGTATGACAGCCCAGTGAGATGAGGAGCCCTCCCTTCCTCATAGCAAGGTGCGTCTGTGGACTGGGATCAGCAAGGCGGTATGAAAGTGAATCAAAGTATGCTGAAGGGTAGATATTGTCTGATGTAATGTTTTACTTTTCAGCTCCAAGTCATCTAACATTTTAAAGAAAAACCTGTATATATATATATATATATATATATATATATATATATATATATATATATATATATATATATATATATATATATATCTATCTATCTATCTATCTATCTATCTATCTATCTATCTATCTATCTATCTATCTATCTATCTATCTATCTATCTATCTATCTATCTATCTATCTATCTATCTATCTATCTATCTATCTATCTATCTATCTATCTATCTATCTATCTATCTATCTATCTATCTATCTATCTATCTATCTATCTATCTATCTATCTATCTATCTATCTATCTATCTATCTATCTATCTATCTATCTATCTATCTATCTATCTATCTATCTATCTATCTATCTATCTATCTATCTATCTATCTATCTATCTATCTATCTATCTATCTATCTATCTATCTATCTATCTATCTATCTATCTATCTATCTATCTATCTATCTATCTATCTATCTATCTATCTATCTATCTATCTATCTATCTATCTATCTATCTATCTATCTATCTATCTATCTATCTATCTATCTATCTATCTATCTATCTATCTATCTATCTATCTATCTATCTATCTATCTATCTATCTATCTATCTATCTATCTATCTATCTATCTATCTATCTATCTATCTATCTATCTATCTATCTATCTATCTATCTATCTATCTATCTATCTATCTATCTATCTATCTATCTATCTATCTATCTATCTATCTATCTATCTATCTATCTATCTATCTATCTATCTATCTATCTATCTATCTATCTATCTATCTATCTATCTATCTATCTATCTATCTATCTATCTATCTATCTATCTATCTATCTATCTATCTATCTATCTATCTATCTATCTATCTATCTATCTATCTATCTATCTATCTATCTATCTATCTATCTATCTATCTATCTATCTATCTATCTATCTATCTATCTATCTATCTATCTATCTATCTATCTATCTATCTATCTATCTATCTATCTATCTATCTATCTATCTATCTATCTATCTATCTATCTATCTATCTATCTATCTATCTATCTATCTATCTATCTATCTATCTATCTATCTATCTATCTATCTATCTATCTATCTATCTATCTATCTATCTATCTATCTATCTATCTATCTATCTATCTATCTATCTATCTATCTATCTATCTATCTATCTATCTATCTATCTATCTATCTATCTATCTATCTATCTATCTATCTATCTATCTATCTATCTATCTATCTATCTATCTATCTATCTATCTATCTATCTATCTATCTATCTATCTATCTATCTATCTATCTATCTATCTATCTATCTATCTATCTATCTATCTATCTATCTATCTATCTATCTATCTATCTATCTATCTATCTATCTATCTATCTATCTATCTATCTATCTATCTATCTATCTATCTATCTATCTATCTATCTATCTATCTATCTATCTATCTATCTATCTATCTATCTATCTATCTATCTATCTATCTATCTATCTATCTATCTATCTATCTATCTATCTATCTATCTATCTATCTATCTATCTATCTATCTATCTATCTATCTATCTATCTATCTATCTATCTATCTATCTATCTATCTATCTATCTATCTATCTATCTATCTATCTATCTATCTATCTATCTATCTATCTATCTATCTATCTATCTATCTATCTATCTATCTATCTATCTATCTATCTATCTATCTATCTATCTATCTATCTATCTATCTATCTATCTATCTATCTATCTATCTATCTATCTATCTATCTATCTATCTATCTATCTATCTATCTATCTATCTATCTATCTATCTATCTATCTATCTATCTATCTATCTATCTATCTATCTATCTATCTATCTATCTATCTATCTATCTATCTATCTATCTATCTATCTATCTATCTATCTATCTATCTATCTATCTTATCTGTCTATCTGTCTATCTGTCTATCTGTCTATCTGTCTATCTGTCTATCTGTCTATCTGTCTATCTGTCTATCTGTCTATCTGTCTATCTGTCTATCTGTCTATCTGTCTATCTGTCTATCTGTCTATCTGTCTATCTGTCTATCTGTCTATCTGTCTATCTGTCTATCTGTCTATCTGTCTATCTGTCTATCTGTCTATCTGTCTATCTGTCTATCTGTCTATCTGTCTATCTGTCTATCTGTCTATCTGTCTATCTGTCTATCTGTCTATCTGTCTATCTGTCTATCTGTCTATCTGTCTATCTGTCTATCTGTCTATCTGTCTATCTGTCTATCTGTCTATCTGTCTATCTGTCTATCTGTCTATCTGTCTATCTGTCTATCTGTCTATCTGTCTATCTGTCTATCTGTCTATCTGTCTATCTGTCTATCTGTCTATCTGTCTATCTGTCTATCTGTCTATCTGTCTATCTGTCTATCTGTCTATCTGTCTATCTGTCTATCTGTCTATCTGTCTATCTGTCTATCTGTCTATCTGTCTATCTGTCTATCTGTCTATCTGTCTATCTGTCTATCTGTCTATCTGTCTATCTGTCTATCTGTCTATCTGTCTATCTGTCTATCTGTCTATCTGTCTATCTGTCTATCTGTCTATCTGTCTATCTGTCTATCTGTCTATCTGTCTATCTGTCTATCTGTCTATCTGTCTATCTGTCTATCTGTCTATCTGTCTATCTGTCTATCTGTCTATCTGTCTATCTGTCTATCTGTCTATCTGTCTATCTGTCTATCTGTCTATCTGTCTATCTGTCTATCTGTCTATCTGTCTATCTGTCTATCTGTCTATCTGTCTATCTGTCTATCTGTCTATCTGTCTATCTGTCTATCTGTCTATCTGTCTATCTGTCTATCTGTCTATCTGTCTATCTGTCTATCTGTCTATCTGTCTATCTGTCTATCTGTCTATCTGTCTATCTGTCTATCTGTCTATCTGTCTATCTGTCTATCTGTCTATCTGTCTATCTGTCTATCTGTCTATCTGTCTATCTGTCTATCTGTCTATCTGTCTATCTGTCTATCTGTCTATCTGTCTATCTGTCTATCTGTCTATCTGTCTATCTGTCTATCTGTCTATCTGTCTATCTGTCTATCTGTCTATCTGTCTATCTGTCTGTCTGTCTGTCTGTCTGTCTGTCTGTCTGTCTGTCTGTCTGTCTGTCTGTCTGTCTGTCTGTCTGTCTGTCTGTCTGTCTGTCTGTCTGTCTGTCTGTCTGTCTGTCTGTCTGTCTGTCTGTCTGTCTGTCTGTCTGTCTGTCTGTCTGTCTGTCTGTCTGTCTGTCTGTCTGTCTGTCTGTCTGTCTGTCTGTCTGTCTGTCTGTCTGTCTGTCTGTCTGTCTGTCTGTCTGTCTGTCTGTCTGTCTGTCTGTCTGTCTGTCTGTCTGTCTGTCTGTCTGTCTGTCTGTCTGTCTGTCTGTCTGTCTGTCTGTCTGTCTGTCTGTCTGTCTGTCTGTCTGTCTGTCTGTCTGTCTGTCTGTCTGTCTGTCTGTCTGTCTGTCTGTCTGTCTGTCTGTCTGTCTGTCTGTCTGTCTGTCTGTCTGTCTGTCTGTCTGTCTGTCTGTCTGTCTGTCTGTCTGTCTGTCTGTCTGTCTGTCTGTCTGTCTGTCTGTCTGTCTGTCTGTCTGTCTGTCTGTCTGTCTGTCTGTCTGTCTGTCTGTCTGTCTGTCTGTCTGTCTGTCTGTCTGTCTGTCTGTCTGTCTGTCTGTCTGTCTGTCTGTCTGTCTGTCTGTCTGTCTGTCTGTCTGTCTGTCTGTCTGTCTGTCTGTCTGTCTGTCTGTCTGTCTGTCTGTCTGTCTGTCTGTCTGTCTGTCTGTCTGTCTGTCTGTCTGTCTGTCTGTCTGTCTGTCTGTCTGTCTGTCTGTCTGTCTGTCTGTCTGTCTGTCTGTCTGTCTGTCTGTCTGTCTGTCTGTCTGTCTGTCTGTCTGTCTGTCTGTCTGTCTGTCTGTCTGTCTGTCTGTCTGTCTGTCTGTCTGTCTGTCTGTCTGTCTGTCTGTCTGTCTGTCTGTCTGTCTGTCTGTCTGTCTGTCTGTCTGTCTGTCTGTCTGTCTGTCTGTCTGTCTGTCTGTCTGTCTGTCTGTCTGTCTGTCTGTCTGTCTGTCTGTCTGTCTGTCTGTCTGTCTGTCTGTCTGTCTGTCTGTCTGTCTGTCTGTCTGTCTGTCTGTCTGTCTGTCTGTCTGTCTGTCTGTCTGTCTGTCTGTCTGTCTGTCTGTCTGTCTGTCTGTCTGTCTGTCTGTCTGTCTGTCTGTCTGTCTGTCTGTCTGTCTGTCTGTCTGTCTGTCTGTCTGTCTGTCTGTCTGTCTGTCTGTCTGTCTGTCTGTCTGTCTGTCTGTCTGTCTGTCTGTCTGTCTGTCTGTCTGTCTGTCTGTCTGTCTGTCTGTCTGTCTGTCTGTCTGTCTGTCTGTCTGTCTGTCTGTCTGTCTGTCTGTCTGTCTGTCTGTCTGTCTGTCTGTCTGTCTGTCTGTCTGTCTGTCTGTCTGTCTGTCTGTCTGTCTGTCTGTCTGTCTGTCTGTCTGTCTGTCTGTCTGTCTGTCTGTCTGTCTGTCTGTCTGTCTGTCTGTCTGTCTGTCTGTCTGTCTGTCTGTCTGTCTGTCTGTCTGTCTGTCTGTCTGTCTGTCTGTCTGTCTGTCTGTCTGTCTGTCTGTCTGTCTGTCTGTCTGTCTGTCTGTCTGTCTGTCTGTCTGTCTGTCTGTCTGTCTGTCTGTCTGTCTGTCTGTCTGTCTGTCTGTCTGTCTGTCTGTCTGTCTGTCTGTCTGTCTGTCTGTCTGTCTGTCTGTCTGTCTGTCTGTCTGTCTGTCTGTCTGTCTGTCTGTCTGTCTGTCTGTCTGTCTGTCTGTCTGTCTGTCTGTCTGTCTGTCTGTCTGTCTGTCTGTCTGTCTGTCTGTCTGTCTGTCTGTCTGTCTGTCTGTCTGTCTGTCTGTCTGTCTGTCTGTCTGTCTGTCTGTCTGTCTGTCTGTCTGTCTGTCTGTCTGTCTGTCTGTCTGTCTGTCTGTCTGTCTGTCTGTCTGTCTGTCTGTCTGTCTGTCTGTCTGTCTGTCTGTCTGTCTGTCTGTCTGTCTGTCTGTCTGTCTGTCTGTCTGTCTGTCTGTCTGTCTGTCTGTCTGTCTGTCTGTCTGTCTGTCTGTCTGTC
>JAXIVJ010010603.1:42500-46566 GCA_036785665.1 Chirona hameri | reverse complement strand
TTCTTGATGATGTTGATGTTGATGATGATGTTGATGATGATGTTGATGATGATGTTGATGATGATGTTGATGATGATGTTGCTGATGATGTTGCTGATGATGTTGCTGATGATGTTGCTGATGATGTTGCTGATGATGTTGCTGGTGATGTTGCTGATGATGTTGCTGATGATGTTGCTGATGATGACGTGAGACGGTGTGGTATGCCCGGAGGCGGTGTTGTATGCCCGGAGGCGGTGTTGTATGCCCGGAGGCGGTGTGGTATGCCCGGAGGCGGTGTTGTATGCCCGGAGGCGGTGTTGTATGCCCGGAGGCGGTGTGGTATGCCCGGAGGCGGTGTTGTATGCCCGGAGGCGGTGTTGTATGCCCTGAGGCGGTCTGGTATGCCCGGAGGCGGTGTAGTATGCCCGGAGGCCGGTGTTGTATGCCCGGAGGCGGTGTGGTATGCCCGGAGGCGGTGCAGTATGCCCGGAGGCGGTTTTGTATGCCCGGAGGCGGTGTGGTATGCCCGGAGGCGGTGTAGTATGCCCGGAGGCGGTGTTGTATGCCCGGAGGCGGTGTGGTATGCCCGGAGGCGGTGTAGTATGCCCGGAGGCGGTGTTGTATGCCCGGAGGCGGTGTGGTATGCCCGGAGGCGGTACAACACCGCCTCCGGGCATGATGATGATAATGATGATGATGATGATGATGATGATGATGATGATTATGATGATGATGATGATGATGATGATGATGATGATGATGATGATGATGATGATGATGATGATGATGATGATGATGATGATGATGATGATGATGATGATGATGATGATGATGATGATGATGATGATGATGATGATGATGATGATGATGATGATGATGTTGCTGATGATGATGTTGCTGATGATGATGTTTCTGATGATTATGTTGTTGATGATGTTGCTGATGATGTTGCTGATGATGTTGCTGATGATGTTGCTGATGATGTTGATGATGATGTTGATAATGATGTTGATGATGATGTTGATGATGATGTTGATGATGATGTTGCTGATGATGTTGCTGATGATGTTGCTGATGATGTTGCTGATGATGTTGCTGGTGATGTTGCTGATGATGTTGCTGATGATGTTGCTGATGATGACGTGAGACGGTGTGGTATGCCCGGAGGCGGTGTTGTATGCCCGGAGGCGGTGTTGTATGCCCGGAGGCGGTGTGGTATGCCCGGAGGCGGTGTTGTATGCCCGGAGGCGGTGTTGTATGCCCGGAGGCGGTGTGGTATGCCCGGAGGCGGTGTTGTATGCCCGGAGGCGGTGTTGTATGCCCTGAGGCGGTCTGGTATGCCCGGAGGCGGTGTAGTATGCCCGGAGGCGGTGTTGTATGCCCGGAGGCGGTGTGGTATGCCCGGAGGCGGTGCAGTATGCCCGGAGGCGTTGTTGTATGCCCGGAGGCAGTGTGGTATGCCCGGAGGCGGTGTAGTATGCCCGGAGGCGGTGTTGTATGCCCGGAGGCGGTGTGGTATGCCCGGAAGTGGTGTAGTATGCCCGGAGGCGGTGTTGTATGCCCGGAGGCGGTGTGGTATGCCCGGAGGCGGTACAACACCGCCTCCGGGCATGATGATGATAATGATGATGATGATGATGATGATGATGATGATGATGATGATGATGATGATGATGATGATGATGATGATGATGATGATGATGATGATGATGATGATGATGATGATGATGATGATGATGATGATGATGATGATGATGATGATGATGATGATGATGATGATGATGATGATGATGATGATGATGATGATGATGATGATGATGATGATGATGATGATGTTGCTGATGATGATGTTGCTGATGATGATGTTGCTGATGATGATGTTGTTGATGATGTTGCTGATGATGTTGCTGATGATGTTGCTGATGATGTTGCTGATGATGTTGATGATGATGTTGATGATGATGTTGATGAAGATGTTGATGATGATGTTGATGATGATGTTGCTGATGATGTTGCTGATGATGTTGCTGATGATGTTGCTGATGATGTTGCTGATGATGTTGCTGGTGATGTTGCTGATGATGTTGCTGATGATGTTGCTGATGATGACGTGAGACGGTGTGGTATGCCCGGAGGCGGTGTTGTATGCCCGGAGGCGGTGTTGTATGCCCGGAGGCGGTGTGGTATGCCCGGAGGCGGTGTTGTATGCCCGGAGGCGGTGTTGTATGCCCGGAGGCGGTGTGGTATGCCCGGAGGCGGTGTTGTATGCCCGGAGGCGGTGTTGTATGCCCTGAGGCGGTCTGGTATGCCCGGAGGCGGTGTAGTATGCCCGGAGGCAGTGTTGTATGCCCGGAGGCGGTGTGGTATGCCCGGAGGCGGTGCAGTATGCCCGGAGGCGGTGTTGTATGCCCGGAGGCGGTGTGGTATGCCCGGAGGCGGTGTAGTATGCCCGGAGGCGGTGTTGTATGCCCGGAGGCGGTGTGGTATGCCCGGAGGCGGTGTAGTATGCCCGGAGGCGGTGTTGTATGCCCGGAGGCGGTGTGGTATGCCCGGAGGCGGTACAACACCGCCTCCGGGCATGATGATGATAATGATGATGATGATGATGATGATGATGATGATGATGATGATGATGATGATGATGATGATGATGATGATGATGATGATGATGATTATGATGATGATGATGATGATGATGATGATGATGATGATGATGATGATGATGATGATGATGATGATGATGATGATGATGATGATGATGATGATGATGATGATGATGATGATGATGATGATGATGATGATGATGATGATGATGATGATGATGATGATGTTGCTGATGATGATGTTGCTGATGATGATGTTGCTGATGATGATGTTGTTGATGATGTTGCTGATGATGTTGCTGATGATGTTGCTGATGATGTTGCTGATGATGTTGATGATGATGTTGATGATGATGTTGATGATGATGTTGATGATGATGTTGATGATGATGTTGATGATGATAATGATGATGATGATGATGATGATGATGATGATGATGATGATGATGATGATGATGATGATGATGATGATGATGATGATGATGATGATGATGATGATGATGATGATGATGATGATGATGATGATGATGATGATGATGATGATGATGATGATGATGATGATGATGATGATGATGATGATGATGATGATGATGATGATGATGATGATGATGATGATGATGATGATGATGATGATGTTGCTGATGATGATGTTGCTGATGATGATGTTGCTGATGATGATGTTGTTGATGATGTTGCTGATGATGTTGCTGATGATGTTGCTGATGATGTTGCTGATGATGTTGATGATGATGTTGATGATGATGTTGATGATGATGTTGATGATGATGTTGATGATGATGTTGATGATGATGTTGATGATGATGTTGATGATGATGTTGATGTTGATGATGATGTTAATGATGATGTTGATGATGATGTTGATGATGATGTTGCTGATGATGTTGCTGATGATGTTGCTGATGATGTTGCTGGTGATGTTGCTGATGATGTTTTGCGAATGATGTTGCTGATGATGTTGCTGATGATGACGTGAGACGGTGTGGTATGCCCGTTTGCGGTGTTGTATGCCCGGAGGCGGTGTGGTATGCCCGGAGGCGGTGTAGTATGCCCGGAGGCGGTGTTGTATGCCCGGAGGCGGTGTGGTATGCCCGGAGGCGGTGTAGTATGCCCGGAGGCGGTGTTGTATGCCCGGAGGCGGTGTGGTATGCCCGGAGGCGGTACAACACCGCCTCCGGGCATGATGATGATAATGATGATGATGATGATGATGATGATGATGATGATGATGATGATGATGATGATGATGATGATGATGATGATGATGATGATGATGATGATGATGATGATGATGATGATGATGATGATGATGATGATGATGATGATGATGATGATGATGATGATGATGATGATGATGATGATGATGATGATGATGATGATGATGTTGCTGATGATGATGTTGCTGATGATGATGTTGCTGATGATGATGTTGTTGATGATGTTGCTGATGATGTTGCTGATGA
>JAXIVJ010010603.1:27500-37500 GCA_036785665.1 Chirona hameri | reverse complement strand
TGATGTTGCTGATGATGATGTTTCTGATGATTATGTTGTTGATGATGTTGCTGATGATGTTGCTGATGATGTTGCTGATGATGTTGCTGATGATGTTGATGATGATGTTGATAATGATGTTGATGATGATGTTGATGATGATGTTGATGATGATGTTGCTGATGATGTTGCTGATGATGTTGCTGATGATGTTGCTGATGATGTTGCTGGTGATGTTGCTGATGATGTTGCTGATGATGTTGCTGATGATGACGTGAGACGGTGTGGTATGCCCGGAGGCGGTGTTGTATGCCCGGAGGCGGTGTTGTATGCCCGGAGGCGGTGTGGTATGCCCGGAGGCGGTGTTGTATGCCCGGAGGCGGTGTTGTATGCCCGGAGGCGGTGTGGTATGCCCGGAGGCGGTGTTGTATGCCCGGAGGCGGTGTTGTATGCCCTGAGGCGGTCTGGTATGCCCGGAGGCGGTGTAGTATGCCCGGAGGCGGTGTTGTATGCCCGGAGGCGGTGTGGTATGCCCGGAGGCGGTGCAGTATGCCCGGAGGCGTTGTTGTATGCCCGGAGGCAGTGTGGTATGCCCGGAGGCGGTGTAGTATGCCCGGAGGCGGTGTTGTATGCCCGGAGGCGGTGTGGTATGCCCGGAAGTGGTGTAGTATGCCCGGAGGCGGTGTTGTATGCCCGGAGGCGGTGTGGTATGCCCGGAGGCGGTACAACACCGCCTCCGGGCATGATGATGATAATGATGATGATGATGATGATGATGATGATGATGATGATGATGATGATGATGATGATGATGATGATGATGATGATGATGATGATGATGATGATGATGATGATGATGATGATGATGATGATGATGATGATGATGATGATGATGATGATGATGATGATGATGATGATGATGATGATGATGATGATGATGATGATGATGATGATGATGATGATGATGTTGCTGATGATGATGTTGCTGATGATGATGTTGCTGATGATGATGTTGTTGATGATGTTGCTGATGATGTTGCTGATGATGTTGCTGATGATGTTGCTGATGATGTTGATGATGATGTTGATGATGATGTTGATGAAGATGTTGATGATGATGTTGATGATGATGTTGCTGATGATGTTGCTGATGATGTTGCTGATGATGTTGCTGATGATGTTGCTGATGATGTTGCTGGTGATGTTGCTGATGATGTTGCTGATGATGTTGCTGATGATGACGTGAGACGGTGTGGTATGCCCGGAGGCGGTGTTGTATGCCCGGAGGCGGTGTTGTATGCCCGGAGGCGGTGTGGTATGCCCGGAGGCGGTGTTGTATGCCCGGAGGCGGTGTTGTATGCCCGGAGGCGGTGTGGTATGCCCGGAGGCGGTGTTGTATGCCCGGAGGCGGTGTTGTATGCCCTGAGGCGGTCTGGTATGCCCGGAGGCGGTGTAGTATGCCCGGAGGCAGTGTTGTATGCCCGGAGGCGGTGTGGTATGCCCGGAGGCGGTGCAGTATGCCCGGAGGCGGTGTTGTATGCCCGGAGGCGGTGTGGTATGCCCGGAGGCGGTGTAGTATGCCCGGAGGCGGTGTTGTATGCCCGGAGGCGGTGTGGTATGCCCGGAGGCGGTGTAGTATGCCCGGAGGCGGTGTTGTATGCCCGGAGGCGGTGTGGTATGCCCGGAGGCGGTACAACACCGCCTCCGGGCATGATGATGATAATGATGATGATGATGATGATGATGATGATGATGATGATGATGATGATGATGATGATGATGATGATGATGATGATGATGATGATGATGATGATGATGATGATGATGATGATGATGATGATGATGATGATGATGATGATGATGATGATGATGATGATGATGATGATGATGATGATGATGATGATGATGATGATGATGATGATGATGATGATGATGATGATGATGATGATGATGATGATGATGATGATGATGATGTTGCTGATGATGATGTTGCTGATGATGATGTTGCTGATGATGATGTTGTTGATGATGTTGCTGATGATGTTGCTGATGATGTTGCTGATGATGTTGCTGATGATGTTGATGATGATGTTGATGATGATGTTGATGATGATGTTGATGATGATGTTGATGATGATGTTGATGATGATAATGATGATGATGATGATGATGATGATGATGATGATGATGATGATGATGATGATGATGATGATGATGATGATGATGATGATGATGATGATGATGATGATGATGATGATGATGATGATGATGATGATGATGATGATGATGATGATGATGATGATGATGATGATGATGATGATGATGATGATGATGATGATGATGATGATGATGATGATGATGATGATGATGATGATGTTGCTGATGATGATGTTGCTGATGATGATGTTGCTGATGATGATGTTGTTGATGATGTTGCTGATGATGTTGCTGATGATGTTGCTGATGATGTTGCTGATGATGTTGATGATGATGTTGATGATGATGTTGATGATGATGTTGATGATGATGTTGATGATGATGTTGATGATGATGTTGATGATGATGTTGATGATGATGTTGATGTTGATGATGATGTTAATGATGATGTTGATGATGATGTTGATGATGATGTTGCTGATGATGTTGCTGATGATGTTGCTGATGATGTTGCTGGTGATGTTGCTGATGATGTTTTGCGAATGATGTTGCTGATGATGTTGCTGATGATGACGTGAGACGGTGTGGTATGCCCGTTTGCGGTGTTGTATGCCCGGAGGCGGTGTGGTATGCCCGGAGGCGGTGTAGTATGCCCGGAGGCGGTGTTGTATGCCCGGAGGCGGTGTGGTATGCCCGGAGGCGGTGTAGTATGCCCGGAGGCGGTGTTGTATGCCCGGAGGCGGTGTGGTATGCCCGGAGGCGGTACAACACCGCCTCCGGGCATGATGATGATAATGATGATGATGATGATGATGATGATGATGATGATGATGATGATGATGATGATGATGATGATGATGATGATGATGATGATGATGATGATGATGATGATGATGATGATGATGATGATGATGATGATGATGATGATGATGATGATGATGATGATGATGATGATGATGATGATGATGATGATGATGATGTTGCTGATGATGATGTTGCTGATGATGATGTTGCTGATGATGATGTTGTTGATGATGTTGCTGATGATGTTGCTGATGATGTTGCTGATGATGTTGCTGATGATGTTGATGATGATGTTGATGATGATGTTGATGATGATGTTGATGATGATGTTGATGATGATGTTGATGATGATAATGAGGATGATGATGATGATGATGATGATGATGATGATGATGATGATGATGATGATGATGATGATGATGATGATGATGATGATGATGATGATGATGATGATGATGATGATGATGATGATGATGATGATGATGATGATGATGATGATGATGATGATGATGATGATGATGATGATGATGATGATGATGATGATGATGATGATGATGATGATGTTGCTGATGATGATGTTGCTGATGATGATGTTGCTGATGATGATGTTGTTGATGATGTTGCTGATGATGTTGCTGATGATGTTGCTGATGATGTTGCTGATGATGTTGATGATGATGTTGATGATGATGTTGATGATGATGTTGATGATTATGTTGCTGATTATGTTGCTGATGATGTTGATGATGATGTTGATGATGATGTTGATGATGATGTTGATGATGATGTTGATGATGATGTTGATGATGATGTTGATGTTGATGTTGATGATGATGTTGATGATGATGTTGATGATGATGTTCTTGATGATGTTGATGTTGATGATGATGTTGATGATGATGTTGATGATGATGTTGATGATGATGTTGATGATGATGTTGCTGATGATGTTGCTGATGATGTTGCTGATGATGTTGCTGATGATGTTGCTGATGATGTTGCTGGTGATGTTGCTGATGATGTTGCTGATGATGTTGCTGATGATGACGTGAGACGGTGTGGTATGCCCGGAGGCGGTGTTGTATGCCCGGAGGCGGTGTTGTATGCCCGGAGGCGGTGTGGTATGCCCGGAGGCGGTGTTGTATGCCCGGAGGCGGTGTTGTATGCCCGGAGGCGGTGTGGTATGCCCGGAGGCGGTGTTGTATGCCCGGAGGCGGTGTTGTATGCCCTGAGGCGGTCTGGTATGCCCGGAGGCGGTGTAGTATGCCCGGAGGCGGTGTTGTATGCCCGGAGGCGGTGTGGTATGCCCGGAGGCGGTGCAGTATGCCCGGAGGCGGTGTTGTATGCCCGGAGGCGGTGTGGTATGCCCGGAGGCGGTGTAGTATGCCCGGAGGCGGTGTTGTATGCCCGGAGGCGGTGTGGTATGCCCGGAGGCGGTGTAGTATGCCCGGAGGCGGTGTTGTATGCCCGGAGGCGGTGTGGTATGCCCGGAGGCGGTACAACACCGCCTCCGGGCATGATGATGATAATGATGATGATGATGATGATGATGATGATGATGATTATGATGATGATGATGATGATGATGATGATGATGATGATGATGATGATGATGATGATGATGATGATGATGATGATGATGATGATGATGATGATGATGATGATGATGATGATGATGATGATGATGATGATGATGATGATGATGATGATGATGATGATGATGATGATGTTGCTGATGATGATGTTGCTGATGATGATGTTTCTGATGATTATGTTGTTGATGATGTTGCTGATGATGTTGCTGATGATGTTGCTGATGATGTTGCTGATGATGTTGATGATGATGTTGATAATGATGTTGATGATGATGTTGATGATGATGTTGATGATGATGTTGCTGATGATGTTGCTGATGATGTTGCTGATGATGTTGCTGATGATGTTGCTGGTGATGTTGCTGATGATGTTGCTGATGATGTTGCTGATGATGACGTGAGACGGTGTGGTATGCCCGGAGGCGGTGTTGTATGCCCGGAGGCGGTGTTGTATGCCCGGAGGCGGTGTGGTATGCCCGGAGGCGGTGTTGTATGCCCGGAGGCGGTGTTGTATGCCCGGAGGCGGTGTGGTATGCCCGGAGGCGGTGTTGTATGCCCGGAGGCGGTGTTGTATGCCCTGAGGCGGTCTGGTACGCCCGGAGGCGGTGTAGTATGCCCGGAGGCGGTGTTGTATGCCCGGAGGCGGTGTGGTATGCCCGGAGGCGGTGCAGTATGCCCGGAGGCGTTGTTGTATGCCCGGAGGCAGTGTGGTATGCCCCGAGGCGGTGTAGTATGCCCGGAGGCGGTGTTGTATGCCCGGAGGCGGTGTGGTATGCCCGGAAGTGGTGTAGTATGCCCGGAGGCGGTGTTGTATGCCCGGAGGCGGTGTGGTATGCCCGGAGGCGGTACAACACCGCCTCCGGGCATGATGATGATAATGATGATGATGATGATGATGATGATGATGATGATGATGATGATGATGATGATGATGATGATGATGATGATGATGATGATGATGATGATGATGATGATGATGATGATGATGATGATGATGATGATGATGATGATGATGATGATGATGATGATGATGATGATGATGATGATGATGATGATGATGATGATGATGATGATGATGTTGCTGATGATGATGTTGCTGATGATGATGTTGCTGATGATGATGTTGTTGATGATGTTGCTGATGATGTTGCTGATGATGTTGCTGATGATGTTGCTGATGATGTTGATGATGATGTTGATGATGATGTTGATGAAGATGTTGATGATGATGTTGATGATGATGTTGCTGATGATGTTGCTGATGATGTTGCTGATGATGTTGCTGATGATGTTGCTGATGATGTTGCTGGTGATGTTGCTGATGATGTTGCTGATGATGTTGCTGATGATGACGTGAGACGGTGTGGTATGCCCGGAGGCGGTGTTGTATGCCCGGAGGCGGTGTTGTATGCCCGGAGGCGGTGTGGTATGCCCGGAGGCGGTGTTGTATGCCCGGAGGCGGTGTTGTATGCCCGGAGGCGGTGTGGTATGCCCGGAGGCGGTGTTGTATGCCCGGAGGCGGTGTTGTATGCCCTGAGGCGGTCTGGTATGCCCGGAGGCGGTGTAGTATGCCCGGAGGCAGTGTTGTATGCCCGGAGGCGGTGTGGTATGCCCGGAGGCGGTGCAGTATGCCCGGAGGCGGTGTTGTATGCCCGGAGGCGGTGTGGTATGCCCGGAGGCGGTGTAGTATGCCCGGAGGCGGTGTTGTATGCCCGGAGGCGGTGTGGTATGCCCGGAGGCGGTGTAGTATGCCCGGAGGCGGTGTTGTATGCCCGGAGGCGGTGTGGTATGCCCGGAGGCGGTACAACACCGCCTCCGGGCATGATGATGATAATGATGATGATGATGATGATGATGATGATGATGATGATGATGATGATGATGATGATGATGATGATGATGATTATGATGATGATGATGATGATGATGATGATGATGATGATGATGATGATGATGATGATGATGATGATGATGATGATGATGATGATGATGATGATGATGATGATGATGATGATGATGATGATGATGATGATGATGATGATGATGATGATGATGATGATGTTGCTGATGATGATGTTGCTGATGATGATGTTGCTGATGATGATGTTGTTGATGATGTTGCTGATGATGTTGCTGATGATGTTGCTGATGATGTTGCTGATGATGTTGATGATGATGTTGATGATGATGTTGATGATGATGTTGATGATGATGTTGATGATGATGTTGATGATGATAATGAGGATGATGATGATGATGATGATGATGATGATGATGATGATGATGATGATGATGATGATGATGATGATGATGATGATGATGATGATGATGATGATGATGATGATGATGATGATGATGATGATGATGATGATGATGATGATGATGATGATGATGATGATGATGATGATGATGATGATGATGATGATGATGATGATGATGATGATGATGATGATGATGATGATGATGTTGCTGATGATGATGTTGCTGATGATGATGTTGCTGATGATGATGTTGTTGATGATGTTGCTGATGATGTTGCTGATGATGTTGCTGATGATGTTGCTGATGATGATGTTGATGATGATGTTGATGATGATGTTGATGATGATGTTGATGATGATGTTGATGATGATGTTGATGATGATGTTGATGATGATGTTGATGATGATGTTGATGATGATGTTGATGTTGATGATGATGTTAATGATGATGTTGATGATGATGTTGATGATGATGTTGCTGATGATGTTGCTGATGATGTTGCTGATGATGTTGCTGGTGATGTTGCTGATGATGTTTTGCGAATGATGTTGCTGATGATGTTGCTGATGATGACGTGAGACGGTGTGGTATGCCCGTTTGCGGTGTTGTATGCCCGGAGGCGGTGTGGTATGCCCGGAGGCGGTGTAGTATGCCCGGAGGCGGTGTTGTATGCCCGGAGGCGGTGTGGTATGCCCGGAGGCGGTGTAGTATGCCCGGAGGCGGTGTTGTATGCCCGGAGGCGGTGTGGTATGCCCGGAGGCGGTACAACACCGCCTCCGGGCATGATGATGATAATGATGATGATGATGATGATGATGATGATGATGATGATGATGATGATGATGATGATGATGATGATGATGATGATGATGATGATGATGATGATGATGATGATGATGATGATGATGATGATGATGATGATGATGATGATGATGATGATGATGATGATGATGATGATGATGATGATGATGATGATGATGATGATGATGATGATGTTGCTGATGATGATGTTGCTGATGATGATGTTGCTGATGATGATGTTGTTGATGATGTTGCTGATGATGTTGCTGATGATGTTGCTGATGATGTTGCTGATGATGTTGATGATGATGTTGATGATGATGTTGATGATGATGTTGATGATGATGTTGATGATGATGTTGATGATGATGTTGATGATGATGTTGATGATGATGTTGATGTTGATGATGATGTTAATGATGATGTTGATGATGATGTTGATGATGATGTTGCTGATGATGTTGCTGATGATGTTGCTGATGATGTTGCTGGTGATGTTGCTGATGATGTTTTGCGAATGATGTTGCTGATGATGTTGCTGATGATGACGTGAGACGGTGTGGTATGCCCGTTTGCGGTGTTGTATGCCCGGAGGCGGTGTGGTATGCCCGGAGGCGGTGTAGTATGCCCGGAGGCGGTGTTGTATGCCCGGAGGCGGTGTGGTATGCCCGGAGGCGGTGTAGTATGCCCGGAGGCGGTGTTGTATGCCCGGAGGCGGTGTGGTATGCCCGGAGGCGGTACAACACCGCCTCCGGGCATGATGATGATAATGATGATGATGATGATGATGATGATGATGATGATGATGATGATGATGATGATGATGATGATGATGATGATGATGATGATGATGATGATGATGATGATGATGATGATGATGATGATGATGATGATGATGATGATGATGATGATGATGATGATGATGATGATGATGATGATGATGATGTTGCTGATGATGATGTTGCTGATGATGATGTTGCTGATGATGATGTTGTTGATGATGTTGCTGATGATGTTGCTGATGATGTTGCTGATGATGTTGCTGATGATGTTGATGATGATGTTGATGATGATGTTGATGATGATGTTGATGATGATGTTGATGATGATGTTGATGATGATAATGAGGATGATGTTGCTGATGATGTTGCTGATGATGTTGCTGATGATGTTGCTGATGATGTTGCTGATGATGTTGCTGGTGATGTTGCTGATGATGTTGCTGATGATGTTGCTGATGATGACGTGAGACGGTGTGGTATGCCCGGAGGCGGTGTTGTATGCCCGGAGGCGGTGTTGTATGCCCGGAGGCGGTGTGGTATGCCCGGAGGCGGTGTTGTATGCCCGGAGGCGGTGTTGTATGCCCGGAGGCGGTGTGGTATGCCCGGAGGCGGTGTTGTATGCCCGGAGGCGGTGTTGTATGCCCTGAGGCGGTCTGGTATGCCCGGAGGCGGTGTAGTATGCCCGGAGGCAGTGTTGTATGCCCGGAGGCGGTGTGGTATGCCCGGAGGCGGTGCAGTATGCCCGGAGGCGGTGTTGTATGCCCGGAGGCGGTGTGGTATGCCCGGAGGCGGTGTAGTATGCCCGGAGGCGGTGTTGTATGCCCGGAGGCGGTGTGGTATGCCCGGAGGCGGTGTAGTATGCCCGGAGGCGGTGTTGTATGCCCGGAGGCGGTGTGGTATGCCCGGAGGCGGTACAACACCGCCTCCGGGCATGATGATGATAATGATGATGATGATGATGATGATGATGATGATGATGATGATGATGATGATGATGATGATGATGATGATGATTATGATGATGATGATGATGATGATGATGATGATGATGATGATGATGATGATGATGATGATGATGATGATGATGATGATGATGATGATGATGATGATGATGATGATGATGATGATGATGATGATGATGATGATGATGATGATGATGATGATGATGATGATGTTGCTGATGATGATGTTGCTGATGATGATGTTGCTGATGATGATGTTGTTGATGATGTTGCTGATGATGTTGCTGATGATGTTGCTGATGATGTTGCTGATGATGTTGATGATGATGTTGATGATGATGTTGATGATGATGTTGATGATGATGTTGATGATGATGTTGATGATGATAATGAGGATGATGATGATGATGATGATGATGATGATGATGATGATGATGATGATGATGATGATGATGATGATGATGATGATGATGATGATGATGATGATGATGATGATGATGATGATGATGATGATGATGATGATGATGATGATGATGATGATGATGATGATGATGATGATGATGATGATGATGATGATGATGATGATGATGATGATGATGATGATGATGATGATGTTGCTGATGATGATGTTGCTGATGATGATGTTGCTGATGATGAT
>JAXIVJ010010603.1:0-22500 GCA_036785665.1 Chirona hameri | reverse complement strand
GATGATGTTGCTGATGATGTTGCTGATGATGTTGCTGATGATGTTGCTGATGATGTTGATGATGATGTTGATGATGATGTTGATGATGATGTTGATGATGATGTTGATGATGATGTTGATGATGATAATGAGGATGATGATGATGATGATGATGATGATGATGATGATGATGATGATGATGATGATGATGATGATGATGATGATGATGATGATGATGATGATGATGATGATGATGATGATGATGATGATGATGATGATGATGATGATGATGATGATGATGATGATGATGATGATGATGATGATGATGATGATGATGATGATGATGATGATGATGATGATGTTGCTGATGATGATGTTGCTGATGATGATGTTGCTGATGATGATGTTGTTGATGATGTTGCTGATGATGTTGCTGATGATGTTGCTGATGATGTTGCTGATGATGTTGATGATGATGTTGATGATGATGTTGATGATGATGTTGATGATGATGTTGATGATGATGTTGATGATGATGTTGATGATGATGTTGATGATGATGTTGATGTTGATGATGATGTTAATGATGATGTTGATGATGATGTTGATGATGATGTTGCTGATGATGTTGCTGATGATGTTGCTGATGATGTTGCTGGTGATGTTGCTGATGATGTTTTGCGAATGATGTTGCTGATGATGTTGCTGATGATGACGTGAGACGGTGTGGTATGCCCGTTTGCGGTGTTGTATGCCCGGAGGCGGTGTGGTATGCCCGGAGGCGGTGTAGTATGCCCGGAGGCGGTGTTGTATGCCCGGAGGCGGTGTGGTATGCCCGGAGGCGGTGTAGTATGCCCGGAGGCGGTGTTGTATGCCCGGAGGCGGTGTGGTATGCCCGGAGGCGGTACAACACCGCCTCCGGGCATGATGATGATAATGATGATGATGATGATGATGATGATGATGATGATGATGATGATGATGATGATGATGATGATGATGATGATGATGATGATGATGATGATGATGATGATGATGATGATGATGATGATGATGATGATGATGATGATGATGATGATGATGATGATGATGATGATGATGATGATGATGATGATGATGATGATGATGATGATGATGATGATGATGATGATGTTGCTGATGATGATGTTGCTGATGATGATGTTGCTGATGATGATGTTGTTGATGATGTTGCTGATGATGTTGCTGATGATGTTGCTGATGATGTTGCTGATGATGTTGATGATGATGTTGATGATGATGTTGATGATGATGTTGATGATTATGTTGCTGATTATGTTGCTGATGATGTTGATGATGATGTTGATGATGATGTTGATGATGATGTTGATGATGATGTTGATGATGATGTTGATGATGATGTTGATGTTGATGTTGATGATGATGTTGATGATGATGTTGATGATGATGTTCTTGATGATGTTGATGTTGATGATGATGTTGATGATGATGTTGATGATGATGTTGATGATGATGTTGATGATGATGTTGCTGATGATGTTGCTGATGATGTTGCTGATGATGTTGCTGATGATGTTGCTGATGATGTTGCTGGTGATGTTGCTGATGATGTTGCTGATGATGTTGCTGATGATGACGTGAGACGGTGTGGTATGCCCGGAGGCGGTGTTGTATGCCCGGAGGCGGTGTTGTATGCCCGGAGGCGGTGTGGTATGCCCGGAGGCGGTGTTGTATGCCCGGATGCGGTGTTGTATGCCCGGAGGCGGTGTGGTATGCCCGGAGGCGGTGTTGTATGCCCGGAGGCGGTGTTGTATGCCCTGAGGCGGTCTGGTATGCCCGGAGGCGGTGTAGTATGCCCGGAGGCGGTGTTGTATGCCCGGAGGCGGTGTGGTATGCCCGGAGGCGGTGCAGTATGCCCGGAGGCGGTGTTGTATGCCCGGAGGCGGTGTGGTATGCCCGGAGGCGGTGTAGTATGCCCGGAGGCGGTGTTGTATGCCCGGAGGCGGTGTGGTATGCCCGGAGGCGGTGTAGTATGCCCGGAGGCGGTGTTGTATGCCCGGAGGCGGTGTGGTATGCCCGGAGGCGGTACAACACCGCCTCCGGGCATGATGATGATAATGATGATGATGATGATGATGATGATGATGATGATTATGATGATGATGATGATGATGATGATGATGATGATGATGATGATGATGATGATGATGATGATGATGATGATGATGATGATGATGATGATGATGATGATGATGATGATGATGATGATGATGATGATGATGATGATGATGATGATGATGATGATGATGATGATGATGATGATGATGATGATGATGATGTTGCTGATGATGATGTTGCTGATGATGATGTTGCTGATGATGATGTTGTTGATGATGTTGCTGATGATGTTGCTGATGATGTTGCTGATGATGTTGCTGATGATGTTGCTGATGATGTTGCTGATGATGTTGATGATGATGTTGATGATGATGTTGATGAAGATGTTGATGATGATGTTGATGATGATGTTGCTGATGATGTTGCTGATGATGTTGCTGATGATGTTGCTGATGATGTTGCTGATGATGTTGCTGGTGATGTTGCTGATGATGTTGCTGATGATGTTGCTGATGATGACGTGAGACGGTGTGGTATGCCCGGAGGCGGTGTTGTATGCCCGGAGGCGGTGTTGTATGCCCGGAGGCGGTGTGGTATGCCCGGAGGCGGTGTTGTATGCCCGGAGGCGGTGTTGTATGCCCGGAGGCGGTGTGGTATGCCCGGAGGCGGTGTTGTATGCCCGGAGGCGGTGTTGTATGCCCTGAGGCGGTCTGGTATGCCCGGAGGCGGTGTAGTATGCCCGGAGGCAGTGTTGTATGCCCGGAGGCGGTGTGGTATGCCCGGAGGCGGTGCAGTATGCCCGGAGGCGGTGTTGTATGCCCGGAGGCGGTGTGGTATGCCCGGAGGCGGTGTAGTATGCCCGGAGGCGGTGTTGTATGCCCGGAGGCGGTGTGGTATGCCCGGAGGCGGTGTAGTATGCCCGGAGGCGGTGTTGTATGCCCGGAGGCGGTGTGGTATGCCCGGAGGCGGTACAACACCGCCTCCGGGCATGATGATGATAATGATGATGATGATGATGATGATGATGATGATGATGATGATGATGATGATGATGATGATGATGATGATGATTATGATGATGATGATGATGATGATGATGATGATGATGATGATGATGATGATGATGATGATGATGATGATGATGATGATGATGATGATGATGATGATGATGATGATGATGATGATGATGATGATGATGATGATGATGATGATGATGATGATGATGATGATGATGATGATGTTGCTGATGATGATGTTGCTGATGATGATGTTGCTGATGATGATGTTGGTGATGATGTTGCTGATGATGTTGCTGATGATGTTGCTGATGATGTTGCTGATGATGTTGATGATGATGTTGATGATGATGTTGATGATGATGTTGATGATGATGTTGATGATGATGTTGATGATGATAATGAGGATGATGATGATGATGATGATGATGATGATGATGATGATGATGATGATGATGATGATGATGATGATGATGATGATGATGATGATGATGATGATGATGATGATGATGATGATGATGATGATGATGATGATGATGATGATGATGATGATGATGATGATGATGATGATGATGATGATGATGATGATGATGATGATGATGATGATGATGATGATGATGATGATGATGTTGCTGATGATGATGTTGCTGATGATGATGTTGCTGATGATGATGTTGTTGATGATGTTGCTGATGATGTTGCTGATGATGTTGCTGATGATGTTGCTGATGATGTTGATGATGATGTTGATGATGATGTTGATGATGATGTTGATGATGATGTTGATGATGATGTTGATGATGATGTTGATGATGATGTTGATGATGATGTTGATGTTGATGATGATGTTAATGATGATGTTGATGATGATGTTGATGATGATGTTGCTGATGATGTTGCTGATGATGTTGCTGATGATGTTGCTGGTGATGTTGCTGATGATGTTTTGCGAATGATGTTGCTGATGATGTTGCTGATGATGACGTGAGACGGTGTGGTATGCCCGTTTGCGGTGTTGTATGCCCGGAGGCGGTGTGGTATGCCCGGAGGCGGTGTAGTATGCCCGGAGGCGGTGTTGTATGCCCGGAGGCGGTGTGGTATGCCCGGAGGCGGTGTAGTATGCCCGGAGGCGGTGTTGTATGCCCGGAGGCGGTGTGGTATGCCCGGAGGCGGTACAACACCGCCTCCGGGCATGATGATGATAATGATGATGATGATGATGATGATGATGATGATGATGATGATGATGATGATGATGATGATGATGATGATGATGATGATGATGATGATGATGATGATGATGATGATGATGATGATGATGATGATGATGATGATGATGATGATGATGATGATGATGATGATGATGATGATGATGATGATGATGATGATGATGTTGCTGATGATGATGTTGCTGATGATGATGTTGCTGATGATGATGTTGTTGATGATGTTGCTGATGATGTTGCTGATGATGTTGCTGATGATGTTGCTGATGATGTTGATGATGATGTTGATGATGATGTTGATGATGATGTTGATGATGATGTTGATGATGATGTTGATGATGATGTTGATGATGATGTTGATGATGATGTTGATGTTGATGATGATGTTAATGATGATGTTGATGATGATGTTGATGATGATGTTGCTGATGATGTTGCTGATGATGTTGCTGATGATGTTGCTGGTGATGTTGCTGATGATGTTTTGCGAATGATGTTGCTGATGATGTTGCTGATGATGACGTGAGACGGTGTGGTATGCCCGTTTGCGGTGTTGTATGCCCGGAGGCGGTGTGGTATGCCCGGAGGCGGTGTAGTATGCCCGGAGGCGGTGTTGTATGCCCGGAGGCGGTGTGGTATGCCCGGAGGCGGTGTAGTATGCCCGGAGGCGGTGTTGTATGCCCGGAGGCGGTGTGGTATGCCCGGAGGCGGTACAACACCGCCTCCGGGCATGATGATGATAATGATGATGATGATGATGATGATGATGATGATGATGATGATGATGATGATGATGATGATGATGATGATGATGATGATGATGATGATGATGATGATGATGATGATGATGATGATGATGATGATGATGATGATGATGATGATGATGATGATGATGATGATGATGATGATGATGATGATGATGTTGCTGATGATGATGTTGCTGATGATGATGTTGCTGATGATGATGTTGTTGATGATGTTGCTGATGATGTTGCTGATGATGTTGCTGATGATGTTGCTGATGATGTTGATGATGATGTTGATGATGATGTTGATGATGATGTTGATGATGATGTTGATGATGATGTTGATGATGATAATGAGGATGATGATGATGATGATGATGATGATGATGATGATGATGATGATGATGATGATGATGATGATGATGATGATGATGATGATGATGATGGTGATGATGATGATGATGATGATGATGATGATGATGATGATGATGATGATGATGATGATGATGATGATGATGATGATGATGATGATGATGATGATGATGATGATGATGTTGCTGATGATGATGTTGCTGATGATGATGTTGCTGATGATGATGTTGTTGATGATGTTACTGATGATGTTGCTGATGATGTTGCTGATGATGTTGCTGATGATGTTGATGATGATGTTGATGATGATGTTGATGATGATGTTGATGATGATGTTGCTGATTATGTTGCTGATGATGTTGATGATGATGTTGATGATGATGTTGATGATGATGTTGATGATGATGTTGATGATGATGTTGATGATGATGTTGATGTTGATGTTGATGATGATGTTGATGATGATGTTGATGATGATGTTCTTGATGATGTTGATGTTGATGATGATGTTGATGATGATGTTGATGATGATGTTGATGATGATGTTGATGATGATGTTGCTGATGATGTTGCTGATGATGTTGCTGATGATGTTGCTGATGATGTTGCTGATGATGTTGCTGGTGATGTTGCTGATGATGTTGCTGATGATGTTGCTGATGATGACGTGAGACGGTGTGGTATGCCCGGAGGCGGTGTTGTATGCCCGGAGGCGGTGTTGTATGCCCGGAGGCGGTGTGGTATGCCCGGAGGCGGTGTTGTATGCCCGGAGGCGGTGTTGTATGCCCGGAGGCGGTGTGGTATGCCCGGAGGCGGTGTTGTATGCCCGGAGGCGGTGTTGTATGCCCTGAGGCGGTCTGGTATGCCCGGAGGCGGTGTAGTATGCCCGGAGGCGGTGTTGTATGCCCGGAGGCGGTGTGGTATGCCCGGAGGCGGTGCAGTATGCCCGGAGGCGGTGTTGTATGCCCGGAGGCGGTGTGGTATGCCCGGAGGCGGTGTAGTATGCCCGGAGGCGGTGTTGTATGCCCGGAGGCGGTGTGGTATGCCCGGAGGCGGTGTAGTATGCCCGGAGGCGGTGTTGTATGCCCGGAGGCGGTGTGGTATGCCCGGAGGCGGTACAACACCGCCTCCGGGCATGATGATGATAATGATGATGATGATGATGATGATGATGATGATTATGATGATGATGATGATGATGATGATGATGATGATGATGATGATGATGATGATGATGATGATGATGATGATGATGATGATGATGATGATGATGATGATGATGATGATGATGATGATGATGATGATGATGATGATGATGATGATGATGTTGCTGATGATGATGTTGCTGATGATGATGTTTCTGATGATTATGTTGTTGATGATGTTGCTGATGATGTTGCTGATGATGTTGCTGATGATGTTGCTGATGATGTTGATGATGATGTTGATAATGATGTTGATGATGATGTTGATGATGATGTTGATGATGATGTTGCTGATGATGTTGCTGATGATGTTGCTGATGATGTTGCTGATGATGTTGCTGGTGATGTTGCTGATGATGTTGCCGATGATGTTGCTGATGATGACGTGAGACGGTGTGGTATGCCCGGAGGCGGTGTTGTATGCCCGGAGGCGGTGTTGTATGCCCGGAGGCGGTGTGGTATGCCCGGAGGCGGTGTTGTATGCCCGGAGGCGGTGTTGTATGCCCGGAGGCGGTGTGGTATGCCCGGAGGCGGTGTTGTATGCCCGGAGGCGGTGTTGTATGCCCTGAGGCGGTCTGGTATGCCCGGAGGCGGTGTAGTATGCCCGGAGGCGGTGTTGTATGCCCGGAGGCGGTGTGGTATGCCCGGAGGCGGTGCAGTATGCCCGGAGGCGTTGTTGTATGCCCGGAGGCAGTGTGGTATGCCCGGAGGCGGTGTAGTATGCCCGGAGGCGGTGTTGTATGCCCGGAGGCGGTGTGGTATGCCCGGAAGTGGTGTAGTATGCCCGGAGGCGGTGTTGTATGCCCGGAGGCGGTGTGGTATGCCCGGAGGCGGTACAACACCGCCTCCGGGCATGATGATGATAATGATGATGATGATGATGATGATGATGATGATGATGATGATGATGATGATGATGATGATGATGATGATGATGATGATGATGATGATGATGATGATGATGATGATGATGATGATGATGATGATGATGATGATGATGATGATGATGATGATGATGATGATGATGATGATGATGATGATGATGATGATGATGATGATGATGATGATGATGATGATGATGTTGCTGATGATGATGTTGCTGATGATGATGTTGCTGATGATGATGTTGTTGATGATGTTGCTGATGATGTTGCTGATGATGTTGCTGATGATGTTGCTGATGATGTTGATGATGATGTTGATGATGATGTTGATGAAGATGTTGATGATGATGTTGATGATGATGTTGCTGATGATGTTGCTGATGATGTTGCTGATGATGTTGCTGATGATGTTGCTGATGATGTTGCTGGTGATGTTGCTGATGATGTTGCTGATGATGTTGCTGATGATGACTGCCGGAGGCGGTGTTGTATGCCCGGAGGCGGTGTTGTATGCCCGGAGGCGGTGTGGTATGCCCGGAGGCGGTGTTGTATGCCCGGAGGCGGTGTTGTATGCCCGGAGGCGGTGTGGTATGCCCGGAGGCGGTGTTGTATGCCCGGAGGCGGTGTTGTATGCCCTGAGGCGGTCTGGTATGCCCGGAGGCGGTGTAGTATGCCGGAGGCAGTGTTGTATGCCCGGAGGCGGTGTGGTATGCCCGGAGGCGGTGCAGTATGCCCGGAGGCGGTGTTGTATGCCCGGAGGGCGGTGTGGTATGCCCGGAGGCGGTGTAGTATGCCCGGAGGCGGTGTTGTATGCCCGGAGGCGGTGTGGTATGCCCGGAGGCGGTGTAGTATGCCCGGAGGCGGCGGTGGTTGTATGCCCGGAGGGCGGTGTGGTATGCCCGGAGGGCGGTACAACACCGCCTCCGGGCATGATGATGATAATGATGATGATGATGATGATGATGATGATGATGATGATGATGATGATGATGATGATGATGATGATGATGATGATGATGATGATGATGATTATGATGATGATGATGATGATGATGATGATGATGATGATGATGATGATGATGATGATGATGATGATGATGATGATGATTGATGATGATGATGATGATGATGATGATGATGATGATGATGATGATGATGATGATGATGATGATGATGATGATGATGATGATGATGATGATGATGTTGCTGATGATGATGTTGCTGATGATGATGTTGCTGATGATGATGTTGTTGATGATGTTGCTGATGATGTTGCTGATGATGTTGCTGATGATGTTGCTGATGATGTTGATGATGATGTTGATGATGATGTTGATGATGATGTTGATGATGATGTTGATGATGATGTTGATGATGATAATGAGGATGATGATGATGATGATGATGATGATGATGATGATGATGATGATGATGATGATGATGATGATGATGATGATGATGATGATGATGATGATGATGATGATGATGATGATGATGATGATGATGATGATGATGATGATGATGATGATGATGATGATGATGATGATGATGATGATGATGATGATGATGATGATGATGATGATGATGATGATGATGATGATGATGATGTTGCTGATGATGATGTTGCTGATGATGATGTTGCTGATGATGATGTTGTTGATGATGTTGCTGATGATGTTGCTGATGATGTTGCTGATGATGTTGCTGATGATGTTGATGATGATGTTGATGATGATGTTGATGATGATGTTGATGATGATGTGATGATGATGTTGATGATGATGTTGATGATGATGTTGATGATGTGATGTTGATGTTGATGATGATGTTAATGATGATGTTGATGATGATGTTGATGATGATGTTGCTGATGATGTTGCCTGATGATGTTGCTGATGATGTTGCTGGTGATGTTGCTGATGATGTTTTGCGAATGATGTTGCTGATGATGTTGCTGATGATGACGTGAGACGGTGTGGTATGCCCGTTTGCGGTGTTGTATGCCCGGGAGGCGGTGTGGTATGCCCGGAGGCGGTGTAGTATGCCCGGAGGCGGTGTTGTATGCCCGGAGGCGGTGTGGTATGCCCAGAGGCGGTGTAGTATGCCCGGAGGCGGTGTTGTATGCCCGGAGGCGGTGTGGTATGCCCGGAGGCGGTACAACACCGCCTCCGGCATGATGATGATAATGATGATGATGATGATGATGATGATGATGATGATGATGATGATGATGATGATGATGATGATGATGATGATGATGATGATGATGATGATGATGATGATGATGATGATGATGATGATGATGATGATGATGATGATGATGATGATGATGATGATGATGATGATGATGATGATGATGATGATGATGATGATGATGATGATGATGTTGCTGATGATGATGTTGCTGATGATGATGTTGCTGATGATGATGTTGTTGATGATGTTGCTGATGATGTTGCTGATGATGTTGCTGATGATGTTGCTGATGATGTTGATGATGATGTTGATGATGATGTTGATGATGATGTTGATGATTATGTTGCTGATTATGTTGCTGATGATGTTGATGATGATGTTGATGATGATGTTGATGATGATGTTGATGATGATGTTGATGATGATGTTGATGATGATGTTGATGTTGATGTTGATGATGATGTTGATGATGATGTTGATGATGATGTTCTTGATGATGTTGATGTTGATGATGATGTTGATGATGATGTTGATGATGATGTTGATGATGATGTTGATGATGATGTTGCTGATGATGTTGCTGATGATGTTGCTGATGATGTTGCTGATGATGTTGCTGATGATGTTGCTGGTGATGTTGCTGATGATGTTGCTGATGATGTTGCTGATGATGACGTGAGACGGTGTGGTATGCCCGGAGGCGGTGTTGTATGCCCGGAGGCGGTGTTGTATGCCCGGAGGCGGTGTGGTATGCCCGGAGGCGGTGTTTGTATGCCCGGAGGCGGTGTTGTATGCCCGGAGGCGGTGTGGTATGCCCGGAGGCGGTGTTGTATGCCCGGAGGCGGTGTTGTATGCCCTGAGGCGGTCTGGTATGCCCGGAGGCGGTGTAGTATGCCCGGAGGCGGTGTTGTATGCCCGGAGGCGGTGTGGTATGCCCGGAGGCGGTGCAGTATGCCCGGAGGCGGTGTTGTATGCCCGGAGGCGGTGTGGGTATGCCCGGAGGCGGTGTAGTATGCCCGGAGGCGGTGTTGTTATGCCCGGAGGCGGTGTGGTATGCCCGGAGGCGGTGTAGTATGCCCGGAGGCGGTGTTGTATGCCCGGAGGCGGTGTGGTATGCCCGGAGGCGGTACAACACCGCCTCCGGGCATGATGATGATGATGATGATGATGATGATTATGATGATGATGATGATGATGATGATGATGATGATGATGATGATGATGATGATGATGATGATGATGATGATGATGATGATGATGATGATGATGATGATGATGATGATGATGATGATGATGATGATGATGATGATGATGATGATGATGATGTTGCTGATGATGATGTTGCTGATGATGATGTTTCTGATGATTATGTTGTTGATGATGTTGCTGATGATGTTGCTGATGATGTTGCTGATGATGTTGCTGATGATGTTGATGATGATGTTGATAATGATGTTGATGATGATGTTGATGATGATGTTGATGATGATGTTGCTGATGATGTTGCTGATGATGTTGCTGATGATGTTGCTGATGATGTTGCTGGTGATGTTGCTGATGATGTTGCTGATGATGTTGCTGATGATGACGTGAGACGGTGTGGTATGCCCGGAGGCGGTGTTGTATGCCCGGAGGCGGTGTTGTATGCCCGGAGGCGGTGTGGTATGCCCGGAGGCGGTGTTGTATGCCCGGAGGCGGTGTTGTATGCCCGGAGGCGGTGTGGTATGCCCGGAGGCGGTGTTGTATGCCCGGAGGCGGTGTTGTATGCCCTGAGGCGGTCTGGTATGCCCGGAGGCGGTGTAGTATGCCCGGAGGCGGTGTTGTATGCCCGGAGGCGGTGTGGTATGCCCGGAGGCGGTGCAGTATGCCCGGAGGCGTTGTTGTATGCCCGGAGGCAGTGTGGTATGCCCGGAGGCGGTGTAGTATGCCCGGAGGCGGTGTTGTATGCCCGGAGGCGGTGTGGTATGCCCGGAAGTGGTGTAGTATGCCCGGAGGCGGTGTTGTATGCCCGGAGGCGGTGTGGTATGCCCGGAGGCGGTACAACACCGCCTCCGGGCATGATGATGATAATGATGATGATGATGATGATGATGATGATGATGATGATGATGATGATGATGATGATGATGATGATGATGATGATGATGATGATGATGATGATGATGATGATGATGATGATGATGATGATGATGATGATGATGATGATGATGATGATGATGATGATGATGATGATGATGATGATGATGATGATGATGATGATGATGATGATGATGATGATGATGATGATGTTGCTGATGATGATGTTGCTGATGATGATGTTGCTGATGATGATGTTGTTGATGATGTTGCTGATGATGTTGCTGATGATGTTGCTGATGATGTTGCTGATGATGTTGATGATGATGTTGATGATGATGTTGATGAAGATGTTGATGATGATGTTGATGATGATGTTGCTGATGATGTTGCTGATGATGTTGCTGATGATGTTGCTGATGATGTTGCTGATGATGTTGCTGGTGATGTTGCTGATGATGTTGCTGATGATGTTGCTGATGATGACGTGAGACGGTGTGGTATGCCCGGAGGCGGTGTTGTATGCCCGGAGGCGGTGTTGTATGCCCGGAGGCGGTGTGGTATGCCCGGAGGCGGTGTTGTATGCCCGGAGGCGGTGTTGTATGCCCGGAGGCGGTGTGGTATGCCCGGAGGCGGTGTTGTATGCCCGGAGGCGGTGTTGTATGCCCTGAGGCGGTCTGGTATGCCCGGAGGCGGTGTAGTATGCCCGGAGGCAGTGTTGTATGCCCGGAGGCGGTGTGGTATGCCCGGAGGCGGTGCAGTATGCCCGGAGGCGGTGTTGTATGCCCGGAGGCGGTGTGGTATGCCCGGAGGCGGTGTAGTATGCCCGGAGGCGGTGTTGTATGCCCGGAGGCGGTGTGGTATGCCCGGAGGCGGTGTAGTATGCCCGGAGGCGGTGTTGTATGCCCGGAGGCGGTGTGGTATGCCCGGAGGCGGTACAACACCGCCTCCGGGCATGATGATGATAATGATGATGATGATGATGATGATGATGATGATGATGATGATGATGATGATGATGATGATGATGATGATGATGATGATGATGATGATGATGATGATGATGATGATGATGATGATGATGATGATGATGATGATGATGATGATGATGATGATGATGATGATGATGATGATGATGATGATGATGATGATGATGATGATGATGATGATGATGATGATGATGATGATGATGATGATGATGATGTTGCTGATGATGATGTTGCTGATGATGATGTTGCTGATGATGATGTTGTTGATGATGTTGCTGATGATGTTGCTGATGATGTTGCTGATGATGTTGCTGATGATGTTGATGATGATGTTGATGATGATGTTGATGATGATGTTGATGATGATGTTGATGATGATGTTGATGATGATAATGATGATGATGATGATGATGATGATGATGATGATGATGATGATGATGATGATGATGATGATGATGATGATGATGATGATGATGATGATGATGATGATGATGATGATGATGATGATGATGATGATGATGATGATGATGATGATGATGATGATGATGATGATGATGATGATGATGATGATGATGATGATGATGATGATGATGATGATGATGATGATGATGATGATGATGATGTTGCTGATGATGATGTTGCTGATGATGATGTTGCTGATGATGATGTTGTTGATGATGTTGCTGATGATGTTGCTGATGATGTTGCTGATGATGTTGCTGATGATGTTGATGATGATGTTGATGATGATGTTGATGATGATGTTGATGATGATGTTGATGATGATGTTGATGATGATGTTGATGATGATGTTGATGATGATGTTGATGTTGATGATGATGTTAATGATGATGTTGATGATGATGTTGATGATGATGTTGCTGATGATGTTGCTGATGATGTTGCTGATGATGTTGCTGGTGATGTTGCTGATGATGTTTTGCGAATGATGTTGCTGATGATGTTGCTGATGATGACGTGAGACGGTGTGGTATGCCCGTTTGCGGTGTTGTATGCCCGGAGGCGGTGTGGTATGCCCGGAGGCGGTGTAGTATGCCCGGAGGCGGTGTTGTATGCCCGGAGGCGGTGTGGTATGCCCGGAGGCGGTGTAGTATGCCCGGAGGCGGTGTTGTATGCCCGGAGGCGGTGTGGTATGCCCGGAGGCGGTACAACACCGCCTCCGGGCATGATGATGATAATGATGATGATGATGATGATGATGATGATGATGATGATGATGATGATGATGATGATGATGATGATGATGATGATGATGATGATGATGATGATGATGATGATGATGATGATGATGATGATGATGATGATGATGATGATGATGATGATGATGATGATGATGATGATGATGATGATGATGATGATGATGTTGCTGATGATGATGTTGCTGATGATGATGTTGCTGATGATGATGTTGTTGATGATGTTGCTGATGATGTTGCTGATGATGTTGCTGATGATGTTGCTGATGATGTTGATGATGATGTTGATGATGATGTTGATGATGATGTTGATGATGATGTTGATGATGATGTTGATGATGATAATGAGGATGATGATGATGATGATGATGATGATGATGATGATGATGATGATGATGATGATGATGATGATGATGATGATGATGATGATGATGATGATGATGATGATGATGATGATGATGATGATGATGATGATGATGATGATGATGATGATGATGATGATGATGATGATGATGATGATGATGATGATGATGATGATGATGATGATGATGTTGCTGATGATGATGTTGCTGATGATGATGTTGCTGATGATGATGTTGTTGATGATGTTGCTGATGATGTTGCTGATGATGTTGCTGATGATGTTGCTGATGATGTTGATGATGATGTTGATGATGATGTTGATGATGATGTTGATGATTATGTTGCTGATTATGTTGCTGATGATGTTGATGATGATGTTGATGATGATGTTGATGATGATGTTGATGATGATGTTGATGATGATGTTGATGATGATGTTGATGTTGATGTTGATGATGATGTTGATGATGATGTTGATGATGATGTTCTTGATGATGTTGATGTTGATGATGATGTTGATGATGATGTTGATGATGATGTTGATGATGATGTTGATGATGATGTTGCTGATGATGTTGCTGATGATGTTGCTGATGATGTTGCTGATGATGTTGCTGATGATGTTGCTGGTGATGTTGCTGATGATGTTGCTGATGATGTTGCTGATGATGACGTGAGACGGTGTGGTATGCCCGGAGGCGGTGTTGTATGCCCGGAGGCGGTGTTGTATGCCCGGAGGCGGTGTGGTATGCCCGGAGGCGGTGTTGTATGCCCGGAGGCGGTGTTGTATGCCCGGAGGCGGTGTGGTATGCCCGGAGGCGGTGTTGTATGCCCGGAGGCGGTGTTGTATGCCCTGAGGCGGTCTGGTATGCCCGGAGGCGGTGTAGTATGCCCGGAGGCGGTGTTGTATGCCCGGAGGCGGTGTGGTATGCCCGGAGGCGGTGCAGTATGCCCGGAGGCGGTGTTGTATGCCCGGAGGCGGTGTGGTATGCCCGGAGGCGGTGTAGTATGCCCGGAGGCGGTGTTGTATGCCCGGAGGCGGTGTGGTATGCCCGGAGGCGGTGTAGTATGCCCGGAGGCGGTGTTGTATGCCCGGAGGCGGTGTGGTATGCCCGGAGGCGGTACAACACCGCCTCCGGGCATGATGATGATAATGATGATGATGATGATGATGATGATGATGATGATTATGATGATGATGATGATGATGATGATGATGATGATGATGATGATGATGATGATGATGATGATGATGATGATGATGATGATGATGATGATGATGATGATGATGATGATGATGATGATGATGATGATGATGATGATGATGATGATGATGATGATGATGATGATGATGATGTTGCTGATGATGATGTTGCTGATGATGATGTTTCTGATGATTATGTTGTTGATGATGTTGCTGATGATGTTGCTGATGATGTTGCTGATGATGTTGCTGATGATGTTGATGATGATGTTGATAATGATGTTGATGATGATGTTGATGATGATGTTGATGATGATGTTGCTGATGATGTTGCTGATGATGTTGCTGATGATGTTGCTGATGATGTTGCTGGTGATGTTGCTGATGATGTTGCTGATGATGTTGCTGATGATGACGTGAGACGGTGTGGTATGCCCGGAGGCGGTGTTGTATGCCCGGAGGCGGTGTTGTATGCCCGGAGGCGGTGTGGTATGCCCGGAGGCGGTGTTGTATGCCCGGAGGCGGTGTTGTATGCCCGGAGGCGGTGTGGTATGCCCGGAGGCGGTGTTGTATGCCCGGAGGCGGTGTTGTATGCCCTGAGGCGGTCTGGTACGCCCGGAGGCGGTGTAGTATGCCCGGAGGCGGTGTTGTATGCCCGGAGGCGGTGTGGTATGCCCGGAGGCGGTGCAGTATGCCCGGAGGCGTTGTTGTATGCCCGGAGGCAGTGTGGTATGCCCCGAGGCGGTGTAGTATGCCCGGAGGCGGTGTTGTATGCCCGGAGGCGGTGTGGTATGCCCGGAAGTGGTGTAGTATGCCCGGAGGCGGTGTTGTATGCCCGGAGGCGGTGTGGTATGCCCGGAGGCGGTACAACACCGCCTCCGGGCATGATGATGATAATGATGATGATGATGATGATGATGATGATGATGATGATGATGATGATGATGATGATGATGATGATGATGATGATGATGATGATGATGATGATGATGATGATGATGATGATGATGATGATGATGATGATGATGATGATGATGATGATGATGATGATGATGATGATGATGATGATGATGATGATGATGATGATGATGATGATGATGATGATGATGATGATGATGATGATGATGATGATGATGATGATGATGATGATGATGATGATGATGATGTTGCTGATGATGATGTTGCTGATGATGATGTTGCTGATGATGATGTTGTTGATGATGTTGCTGATGATGTTGCTGATGATGTTGCTGATGATGTTGCTGATGATGTTGATGATGATGTTGATGATGATGTTGATGAAGATGTTGATGATGATGTTGATGATGATGTTGCTGATGATGTTGCTGATGATGTTGCTGATGATGTTGCTGATGATGTTGCTGATGATGTTGCTGGTGATGTTGCTGATGATGTTGCTGATGATGTTGCTGATGATGACGTGAGACGGTGTGGTATGCCCGGAGGCGGTGTTGTATGCCCGGAGGCGGTGTTGTATGCCGGAGGCGGTGTGGTATGCCCGGAGGCGGTGTTGTATGCCCGGAGGCGGTGTTGTATGCCCGGAGGCGGTGTGGTATGCCCGGAGGCGGTGTTGTATGCCCGGAGGCGGTGTTGTATGCCCTGAGGCGGTCTGGTATGCCCGGAGGCGGTGTAGTATGCCCGGAGGCAGTGTTTGTATGCCCGGAGGCGGTGTGGTATGCCCGGAGGCGGTGCAGTATGCCCGGAGGCGGTGTTGTATGCCCGGAGGCGGTGTGGTATGCCCGGAGCGGTGTGAGTATGCCCGGAGGCGGTGTTGTATGCCCGGAGGCGGTGTGGTATGCCCGGAGGCGGTGTAGTATGCCCGGAGGCGGTGTTGTATGCCCGGAGGCGGTGTGGTATGCCCGGAGGCGGTACAACACCGCCTCCGGGCATGATGATGATAATGATGATGATGATGATGATGATGATGATGATGATGATGATGATGATGATGATGATGATGATGATGAATGATGATGATGATGATTATGATGATGATGATGATGATGATGATGATGATGATGATGATGATGATGATGATGATGATGATGATGATGATGATGATGATGATGATGATGATGATGATGATGATGATGATGATGATGATGATGATGATGATGATGATGATGATGATGATGATGTTGCTGATGATGATGTTGCTGATGATGATGTTGCTGATGATGATGTTGTTGATGATGTTGCTGATGATGTTGCTGATGATGTTGCTGATGATGTTGCTGATGATGTTGATGATGATGTTGATGATGATGTTGATGATGATGTTGATGATGATGTTGATGATGATGTTGATGATGATAATGATGATGATGATGATGATGATGATGATGATGATGATGATGATGATGATGATGATGATGATGATGATGATGATGATGATGATGATGATGATGATGATGATGATGATGATGATGATGATGATGATGATGATGATGATGATGATGATGATGATGATGATGATGATGATGATGATGTGATGATGATGATGATGATGATGATGATGATGATGATGATGATGATGATGATGTTGCTGATGATGATGTTGCTGATGATGATGTTGCTGATGATGATGTTGTTGATGATGTTGCTGATGATGTTGCTGATGATGTTGCTGATGATGTTGCTGATGATGTTGATGATGATGATGATGTTGATGATGATGTTGATGATGATGTTGATGATGATGTTGATGATGATGTTGATGATGATGTTGATGATGATGTTGATGTTGATGATGATGTTAATGATGATGTTGATGATGATGTTGATGATGATGTTGCTGATGATGTTGCTGATGATGTTGCTGATGATGTTGCTGGTGATGTTGCTGATGATGTTTTGCGAATGATGTTGCTGATGATGTTGCTGATGATGACGTGAGACGGTGTGGTATGCCCGTTTGCGGTGTTGTATGCCCGGAGGCGGTGTGGTATGCCCGGAGGCGGTGTAGTATGCCCGGAGGCGGTGTTGTATGCCCGGAGGCGGTGTGGTATGCCCGGAGTCGGTGTAGTATGCCCGGAGGCGGTGTTGTATGCCCGGAGGCGGTGTGGTATGCCCGGAGGCGGTACAACACCGCCTCCGGGCATGATGATGATAATGATGATGATGATGATGATGATGATGATGATGATGATGATGATGATGATGATGATGATGATGATGATGATGATGATGATGATGATGATGATGATGATGATGATGATGATGATGATGATGATGATGATGATGATGATGATGATGATGATGATGATGATGATGATGATGATGATGATGATGATGATTGCTGATGATGATGTTGCTGATGATGATGTTGCTGATGATGATGTTGTTGATGATGTTGCTGATGATGTTGCTGATGATGTTGCTGATGATGTTGCTGATGATGTTGATGATGATGTTGATGATGATGTTGATGATGATGTTGATGATGATGTTGATGATGATGTTGATGATGATAATGAGGATTGATGATGATGATGATGATGATGATGATGATGATGATGATGATGATGATGATTGATGATGATGATGATGATGATGATGATGATGATGATGATGATGGATGATGATGATGATGATGATGATGATGATGATGATGATGATGATGATGATGATGATGATGTATGATGATGATGATGTTGATGATGATGATGATGATGATGATGATGATGATGATGTTGCGGATGATGATGTTGCTGATGATGATGTTGCTGATGATGATGTGTTGATGATGTTGCTGATGATGTTGCTGATGATGGTTGCTGATGATGTGCTGATGATGTGTGATGATGTTGTTGATGATGATGTTGATGATGATGTTGATGATTATGTTGCTGATTATGTTGCTGATGATGTTGTTGATGATGTTGATGATGATGTGATGATGATGTTGATGATGATGTTGATGATGATGTTGATGATGTTGATGTTGATGTTGATGATGATGTTGATGATGATGTTGATGATGTTGTTCTTGATGATGTTGATGTTGATGATGATGTTGATGATGATGTGATGATGTGTGTGATGATGATGTTGATGATGATGTTGCTGATGATGTTGCTGATGATGTTGCTGATGATGTTGCTGATGATGTTGCTGATGATGTTGCTGGTGATGTTGTTGATGATGTTGTGATGATGTTGCTGATGATGTGAAGTGAGACGGTGTGGTATGCCGGAGGCGGTGTTGTATGCACGGGGAGGAGGTGTTGTATGCCCGGAGCGGTGTGGTATGCCGGAGGCGGTGTTGTATGCCGGAGGCGGTGTTGTATGCCCGGAGGCGGTTTGGTTATGCCCGGAGGCGGTGTTGTATGCCGGAGGCGGTGTCTGTATGCCTGAGGCGGTCTGGTATGCCGGAGGCGGTGTAGTATAGCCCGGAGGCGGTGTTGTATGCCGGAGGCGGTGTGGTATGCCGGAGGCGGTGCAGTATGCGGAGGGGTGTTGTATGCCGGAGAGCAGGTGTGGTATGCGGAGGCGGTGTAGTATGCACGGAGGCGGTGTTGTATGACGGAGGCGGTGTGGTATGCCCGGAGGGACGGTGTAGTATGCCGGAGGCGGTGTGTATGACCGGAGGGCGGTGTGGTATGCCGGAGGCGGTACAACACCGCCTCCGGGCATGATGATGATAATGATGATGATGATGATGATATGATGATGATGATGATGATTATGATGATGATGATGATGATGATGTTGATGATGATGATGTGATGATGATGATGATGATGAGTGATGATGATGATGTGATGATGATGATGATGATGATGATATGATGATGAGATGATGATGATGATGATGAGATGGATGATGATGATGATGATGATGATGATGTTGCTGATGATGATGTTGCTGAGGTGATGTTTCTGATGATTATGTTGTGATGATGTTGCTGATGATGTTCTGATGATGATGTTGCTGATGATGTTGCTGATGAATGTGATGATGATGTGATAATGATGTTGATGATGATGTTGGATGATGTGATGTTGATGATGTTGGTTGCTGATGATGTTGATGATGTTGCTGTAGTGATTTGCTGATGTGAGGTTGCTGTTGATGTTGCTTGATGATGTTGCTGATGATGTGTGCTGATGATGTCGTGAGACGGTGTGGTATGCCGGAGGCGGTGTTGTATGCGGAGGGCGGTGGTTGTATGCCCTGAGCGGTGTGGTGAATGCCGGAGGTCGTGTTGTAATGCCGGAGGCCGGTGTTGTATGCCGAGGCGGTTGGGTGTGAATGCCCGGAGGCGGTGTTGTATGCCGCGGAGGCGGTGTTGTATGCCCTGAGGCGGTCTGGTACGCTCGCGGAGGCAGGTGTAGTATGCCGGAAGGGCGGTGTTGTATGCCCGGAGGCGTGTTGGTATGCTCCGGAGGCGGTGTGCAGTATGCCCGGAGTCGTTGTTGTATGCCCGGATGGCAGTGTGGTTATGCCCGAGCGTAGTAGTATGCCGGAGGCTGTTGTTGAATGCCCGGAGGCGTGAAGTGTGGTATGCCCGGAAGTGGTTAGTATGCCGAGGCGTGTTGATGCCGGCGGTGGTGGTATGCCGAGGCGGTACAACAACCGCCTCCGGGCATGATGATGATAATGATGATGATGAATGATGATGATGATGATGAGGATGAGTTGAGTGATGATGATGATGATGATGTATGATTGATTATGATGTGATGATGATGATATGATGATGATGATGATGATGAGATTGATGATGATGATGATGATGATGATGATGATGATGATGATGATGTTGAGATGATAGATGATGATGATGATGATGATGATGTATGATGATGATGGATGATGATGATGATGATGATGTTGGATGATGATGATGATGATGATGATGATGATGTTGCTGATGATGATTTGCTGATGATGATGTTGCTGATGATGATGTTGATGTGGTGATGAGGTTGCTGATGTGATGTTGCTGATGATGGTTGCTGATGATGTTGCTGATGATGTTGATGATGATGTTGATGATGATGTTGATGAAGATGTGATGATGATGTTGATGATGATGTTGCTGATGATGTTGCTGATGATGTTGCTGATGATGATGTTGCTGATGATGTTGCTGATGATGTTGCTGGTGATGTTGCTGATGATGTTGCTGATGATGTTGCTGATGATGACGTGAGACGGTGGTTATGCCGGAGGCTGGTGTTGTATGCCGGAGGCGGTGTTGTATGCCCGGAGGCGGTGTGGTATGCCGGAGGCGGTGTTGTATGCCCGGAGGCGGTGTTGTATGCCCGGAGGCGGTGTGGTATGCCCGAGGCGGTGTTGTATGCCGGAGGCGGTGTTGTATGCCCTGAGGCGGTCTGGTATGCCGGAGGCGGTGTAGTCATGCCCGGAGGCAGTGTTGTATGCCCGGAGGCGGTGTGTATGCCCGGAGGCGGTGCAGTATGCCCGGAGGCGGTGTTGTATGCCCGGGAGGCGGTGTGGTATGCCCGGAGGCGGTGTAGTATGCCGGAGGCGGTGTTGTATGCCCGGAGGCGGTGTGGTATGCCCGGAGGCGGTGTAGTATGCCCGGAGGCGGTGTTGTATGCCCGGAGGCGGTGTGGTATGCCCGGAGGCGTACAACACCGCCTCCGGGCATGATGATGAGATAATGATGATTGATGATGATGATTGATGATGATGATGAGATGATGATGATGATGATGATGATGATGATGATGATGATGATGATGATGATGATGATGATGATGATGATGATGATGATGATGATGATGATGATGATGGATGATGATGATGATGATGAAGATGATGATGATGATGATGATGATGATGATGATGATGATGATGATGATGATGATGATGATGTTGCTGATGATGATGAGTTGCTGATGATGATCGTTGCTGATGATGA
>JAXIVJ010010602.1:0-46567 GCA_036785665.1 Chirona hameri | reverse complement strand
ACCGATTTTAACACAATTAATACGAATCGATAGATATTGATATTGGAAATTGATATATGACAGTGGCGTTTGAAAATTCAAAAATCATAGGCGTGTGCAGGTCACTCAATATGGGGGTGAAGTAAATGCGGTAATAAAACCATTTTTTGATGTGTTTTTTTAGAAATGAAATGGTATGTGATTGTGACATTAGGCAAAACAGTTAAAAATCATATTGTTTGCCATAGGCGGTACCAGGTTTAGTGAAAAAGGGGGATAAAATTGAAAAAAATATTAACCGCAGACAAGTTGCTACCCCAGCATCGTAGATAGTTCCTTTTTGCATGTTGTACTTCATAATAGGCGTATCCAGGATCCAAACTGGGGCGGCTCAATACCTTTTGATAAGTATATTATCCGCTATTATGATACTAACTAGTCAACAGTGACTATTTCACTTACAACTTCAATTAACATTGCTTACCCCCCTTTTACCCTACCTGGACTCGCCTATTATCTTATAATCGTTCGTAGAGTAGCCTGTGGTGTGTGTTTCATCCGAAAACTACAGTATGTTATGTCATTGTACGCCCATGCCTCTTAGTTTCCTTGCAATAATATGACCCCCTTTCTTCCATTCCTGAGCGCACCTCTGCAAAACAAATGACTTTATTCCCTTTCCTGGCCTCATATGTGCATATATAATTATAAGCTAACCGTCTATTGCGCCGTTATCGCTGGCATATCGTCATCACCAAGCCAGTCACCCCCTTTTCATGGGCCTGAACACGCCCCTGAAACTCTATATGTAATAAATTATGCAAATAATGGAAGCAGAAGCTATCTTTTACATCTTGATAACTATAAATGTCCCTTACATTGCTCTATTTGCTTCCCGCCAAGCATTGAATACTTCCTGGAACCCCCCCCCCCCTTTCAAGCCCCTGAAACCGCCTCTGCCATGGAATTTTAATGATATTTCATTAACATCAACTAATTTGCACTTGTTGCAATCACCGTGAACCGATGTAACTCCTTCATACTTGAGGCAGTTACGAAGAAACCGTGAAGATTGCATTTCCGTATTATCGCCAAATATCGCCTCCGAACCCACCCAAAACTGAACCCTGGAACCGCCTCTGTTCAGGTTAAGAACTCAAAATTTTGCTCCAAATGCGGTATTCAATTCTATGAAAAGTCCCAAAATTTCATGGGCCTGCTCCCAGCCGTTCTGGAGATATCTGCGAAAAACATGAGGGGGGGGGGCGGAATCCGCCCCCCCCCCCCCCCTGTTACAAATAGGGTTAAAGGGAAATATTCACCTTTTGATTTATTTATATGGATTTTGTTGTGACACATGTATGGTATCAAATTGATCGTGCCTCAATTTAAAAGTGAAATAACAATTTTTATATTTCAAAAATGAAATTTGGGAAAATTAAAAAGAAATGTACTTACATATAGTGACTAACAGAGGGATGGATGTTCATCAAATTTAATCTGGGGAAGAAAAAAAATGTACTTACATATGGTGACGAACATCCATCACTATCTCTGGTTTGAATGTTGATTTGTAAACAAGTCAGGTCCAGAAATGAAGTAAGTGCGCCAAGAAATGTGACAACGCCCCTGATTGGTCAATGAAACAAATCGCCGACACTAAATAGGTCGCCGTCCAGGGCCAAGTTAATCCGCCAAATGCATCACGGTTTTCTGAAACGTTTATTGATTGATTATGGGAAAACGGTTCAGATTAACGTTTCATGTGTGCATTTTAATGTATTGAATACCTGTTTGTCGAAAATGCATGCCAAGAACGTCCTATTTATTTTTTTAGAAGTCGAGAACACTGAATAGGTCGCCGACCGGGGCCAAGCTAAACTGCCGATTTCAATGCACTTTTTCAAATGCTTGTTCATTGTTCATAGAAGTTTGGTACATATTCGAAAAAGATAGAGTGCATGAAGCATATTATATGCTTGCATGATCAATAAAAACGCGTAGGCAGGCTAATTTTAGCTGAAGACAGTGAAGACAGTGAATTCGTTATCAAGTACTTGGTGAGTACCGACCGCTATAAGCGCTTATCAACTTTAACTTGAAATATCTTTCGGTAGGAATGTTGATATACAAAATGTGATAAATTTAAAACTTATTTTGGTCTCGTCTTTCGATTTCAAGTAATAACTCCATTTTTGTGTGGAAAAAGGTGAATATTTCCCTTTAACCCTCGCCCGGGTAGGGCAAAACACTACGTGTTCGGGTAGGGGGTACGAACCCCCTCCCCTCAGCGTTTCGCCCCTAACTGAGTTAGAGCTCCGATGCAAAGACGAGCGTGTTGCTTGTGACGAGAGAAAGCCGCTGACATCCGATTTTAAGGTCTTGGGTCATTAGGTGACCTCTGAGATCATGTCAATGACTCAAAAGTCATCAAAATTGTAAATGCCTATAAATTGAATTTTATCGAGCTAGAATCGTGAATGAGCATATCATAATGCTTAATGGGCGCCAAATTCGTAATCAGCGTCACAAAATGTCTTATAAACTGAAAAATTCCAAAAAGGTCATGTCAGGTCATCTGAGGTCAGTGACCTCGGTTGACCTGTGGAAGCGCATGACCCCAGTGGAACATATAATTATGTAAAATGGATCCCAAATTTGAAATCAGCGTCACAAAATGTCCTAGAAACCGCCAGAAGCCCCAAAAAAGTAATCTGAGGTCATCGGAGGTAAATGACCTCAGTTGACCTCTGAAAAGGTCAATCGAGGTCACAATAACAGTGGAAACCACAACTGTCACCCGGAAACACCTGTGCATATGCTCCTGAACAACAAACACTCGGAAACTGCACAAGTTACAAGCATCGATACTGCGGGACGCCAGTTGCGCCTGACATGACCTTGAGAAACAGGTCATAGGTCACGAATCATGTTGGTTAGAAATTCAAAATTTTCAGAGTATGTGGACAATGTTGGCAAAAGTAGGGTATAGCAAGTTCTATCGCAATCAGTTGGAAACTACGCGAGTTATTTCAGAGAAACCGAGGGGTGGCATCCACCCCCTACCCGGGCTAGGGTTAAAGGGAATAAATTAGGTCACCTTGAAAGTTGTCTTGAAATTCAACCATACGGTGCATCTTGAGCTCAAAACTACGAATATGACTTTCGCTTGGACAACTGATGGATACAGGGGGGCTCACTCCGGCAACTTCAGCATTACGCGGGAGGGTCCAATCCAATACCAGCCTCTGATTGGTCGTGACGTCAACGGTACATGACTTTTGCTAGCCGGTATGATCAGCGTGCAAAATCGCATTAAAATCCCCTATCTAACTCGAAAACTAAAGAGGTTGGAGATACGCAGACATCAGCGTTCGAAATCTTTCTACAAGGCAATTCGAAGTTACTTTAGGTATTATTTGGCTCAGGACAATATTGAGGTCACCAGAGGTCATCAAAGGTCACATTTTCCAAGTAAAGGACTTTGCTCTAGAGACCCCCAAAAATCTCGGGAACTATGAGAGCTATTAACAAAGGGGAAAAATCAATCGAAAGCTCATGCAAATTACATTTTCCACAGTGCACTCAAATATAAGCTCAGGTCAATAGTTGAGGCCCCAGAGGTCACCAAAGGTCGCGAGGACATTTTTTCCAAAAAAAATGTTCATAAATAACTTTTTATTGGTTACGCATATAGCTGTAATTTTAACACCATCGTTTTTGCCTCGTAAAGGAGCTTCGAAACTACATATTAGTGGTGACCTGGTTAGGCCAACTTCAAAATTTGACCTCAGGTCAAGGTCATTCAGTGACCCAGGTAGTTCATGTTGCATATGGGGCGACGCGAATCGGCGAGATAAACACAGTGGTGTCATTTGCACGTCTCCATCTTTATGTCATCAAAAGTTATTGTCAAAAAAGTGCTGGTGACCTGAGATGATCTCAGCGGACCTTGCAGAGGTCACTGAGCAACAAGTGCACCTGGGTCATCAATAATAAGCTAAAATAATATGATTCTGAAAGAATTGGCCTGCTATAATGCATATTCTCTGAAAAGGAAGCATTTTGATATTTTCCCAAATTGGCTTATAATGGGGCGGTCACGAAATTGACCTGAACTTAGGTCACCGATAAAAAAAAAAATCCGAGATAAATGAATTGTAGGTACTTATGACCTACAATTCAAATCCTGCAAGTTTCAAATTTATCGGACAAACACTGTGGCTTTGGCACGAACACAAACATTTTTTGGAGGTAAGGTACTTGACGTGACCTGGTGACCTGACTTGAGACGACATTAAGTTAAAAATTTCACACAATGTGGGTAATTGATGCGCACATAGCCATGCTAAATTTTATAATGGGGGGGGGGGCAAATGCTAAATGCTGGCTGGGGGTCCCGAGGTGCTCCCAGACAGCCTGAGGGTCCCTCTAAGGCCGACAGAAGGCCCTCAGTCGGCCTGAGGGGGCCCTCAATAAGCCTGAGGGCCCTCAGTAAGCCTGAGGGGCCCTCAGTCGGCCTGACGGGGGACCTCAGTAGGCCTGAGGGGGCCCTCGGAAGGCCTGAGACTTCAACACGGGCCTGTCCGACGTATTTTTTTGCGACCATTTAGAGCCCAGCAAAATATAGTGGCCTAATTATCCGAGGAGATCTGGTGGGGCGTCACTTTGACCACCCCTGAGGTTTCTCGAGAATAGCGAGAAAATAGCGGCGCGCATCAAATTTGACACGGCTATATGTGTGCATTAATTATCCACATTGTGTGAAAGTTTTAACTTCAGATCGTCTCAAGTCAGATCACCAGGTCACGTCAAGTGACCTTACATCCAAAAATGTTTGTGGTCGTGCCAAAGCCACAGTGTTTGTCCGATAAATTTGAAACTTGCAGGATTTCATCAGCTCATAAGTACCTACAATTCATTTATCTCAGACTTTTTGTATCAGTGACCTAAGGTCAGGTCAACTTCGTGACCTCCCCATTATAAGTCAATTTGGGAAAATATACAAATGCTTTCTTTTCAGAGAACATGCATTGGATCAGGCCAATTCTTTCAGAATCATGTTATTTTAGCTCATTATTGATGACCCAGGTGCAATTGTTGCTTAGTGACCTCTGCAAGGTTAACTGAGGTCATCTCAGGCCACCAGCACCTTTTTGACAATAACTCTTGATATAATTAAGATGGAGACGTGCAAATGACACCACTGTGTTTGTCTCGTCGAGTGGCATCGCCCCATATGCAACATAATCCACCTGGGTTACCAAATAACCTTGACCTGAGGTCAAATTTTGAAGTTGACTCAACCAGGTCACCATTAATATGCTGTTGCGAAGCGCCTTTACGAGACAAATACGGTGGTGTTCGAATTACTGCTATATGTCTAACCAATACAACGTTATTTATGAAAACAAAACTTGTGGAAAAATGTCCTCGTGACTTTTGGTGACCTCTGGGGCATAAACTATTGACCTGAGCTTAAATTTGTGTATAACTGTGTCAATTTTAATTTTCATGAGCTTTCGATTGTTTGTTTTTCGTTTGTTACTAGTTGTCATAGTTTTCGAGATATTTGGGGGTTTCTAGAGCAAAGTCCTTCACTTGGAAAATGTGACCTTTGATGTCCTCTGGTGACCTTAATATTAGCCAAATAATACCTGAAGTAACTTCGAATAGCCTTGTAGAGAGCTTTCGAACACTGTTTTCTGCGTTTTTGCTAGCCTTCTTAATTTTCGAGTTAGAGGGGGATCCCAATGGGATTTTGCACGCTGATCATTCCGGCTAGCAAAAGTCATGTACCGGTGCCGTCACGACCATCAGAGGCCGTGATACCCTGTTTTTGGCCGAAATGACCTACCTTGTTATATAGCCTTGGATGGATATATGTGGAGAAAGAAGTAAGTTTCTCTTCGCATTTCACGAGAAATCGTACGACAGCAGCTGGCGTTCTGGCTCCGTCTGACGCCAAGTACAGTCTCTGACAAGGGGCCGCCGCGCCGCTTAGGCGGCTGAGCGGATATAAACGAGGCGTCATGATCAGAGACTACGTGCCAGAGAGTGTACTTGCCCCTGGCGGCGAGCGTTCATGTCCCGATCGTGGCCTGGAACAGCGGACATGAACCGGGCCCACTAGTCCTGTGTCGAAATTACTTAAAGGAAATAGTTCACCTTGGAAAATTTTTACCCAACACGATTTGATTATATTTTTTTAATACATTTTTTTTGTATATTGTCAAAAATGGCCTTATATCGCGCCGATTCAGGACAGAAGGCCGTACATTTTTATTGTTTATCAAAACTATATGCATACTCTCTGAGTCAGAGTCCTGACGTCACGCGAATGTAAACAATGGTTCAGCCAATCAGATTCGAAAGTAGTCGCGTAAAGATAGACTCGCATTGGAGATGTGCCAACCGGCGGCCGGCGATCGCTTGCTAGCACCAGCTGCAAGCTGATTGGCTGATGCTATAGCCTCTGCCCGGTCTATAACCAGTACAACAGTCTTTCGCCAGCACCGCATTCCTTCGCCAAAAACTCAAATATATTCGACTGGAGAGTCTTTTCAGTCAAGAAAACTTGCAGATAGGGGTTTCCCAACATGGGCTACAACACTGCTATCTCAGTTTAAAACTAATGTTGAAGGTGAACTATTTCCTTTAACGTAGGGCGGTAATTCTTTCACCACAACCCATTTTTAGATCTGCTCTACAAATCTGCTATCTCAGTCCAAAACCCCATTTTGAAGGTGACACCCTTTAAGTCAGGGCTAAATACTCATTTGACACATTTTTTTGTCTTGATTTGGGCTTTTTCTCTGCTTGATATGGGCTAGGTTTGTTGTTCCATCATTATGAATGTGATGGAACGAAACTGTAAACAACCGAGTAATATGATGTGAACTCCAGTAAGAGCAACGGATGCACGCGCATGCATATCAACGTCTCCGTCGGCAGAGGCTTGCCGTCTCCCAGTGTTGTGGTAGAAACGTTGAAACAGTATTGCATTGGGAACTTCAAGAACAAAGTGAAGAAGGACATTAGGAACTTTTTTTAAGCGGGCCTAGAGACAGTTATGGGCATTTCGATCTTCTTAAGATTATGAAAATGTGTTTGGATCACGCTTTACTTCCTTTGACAAAAACATTGCTCTTCATTGCAAGAAGGACATTCATAAATGCTTAATTCACCTGCCAGGTATAACACACCCAAATTTGTATAGCGCTATGCAAAGTAATTGCTAGTCTCGGTCGTTGTCAGCCAGTTAGGTCTGGACAGCGACTTAGGTATTTTGTCGACAGCAGCCATCAACAACTATCAGCTTCTATGATATTGCATAGTGTGACACGTACCTATGACGTAAGCAGGGGCTCCGCCACGGGGTGGGGGGCACAGGGGGACGTTTCCCCCATTCTTGAGTCATGTGGGATTACCCCCCCCCCCCATTTTCTCTGACAAACAACTATAAATTAGTGTTCAGCTGTACTCATTATCTGTTACCTCTCCCCTGTTCAACAAGCTTTCGCTGATGCTCCATCATCCCTCCTCTCCCCGCCCCACGCTCAACAGATTGTCGCTGAACACTCCATCTCCCACCCCCCCGGTCAACAACGTTTCGCTCACGCCCCCCCCCCCCCCTCCCCTCCCGGTCAACAACTTTTCTCTGACAGTGACCTTGGCTTCTCTCGATTCTGCCCCCCCCCCCCAACTTCAAAGGTATGGCGGACCCCCTGTATGTATGCGATTGGTCAGCCTAAATAGTACGTGTATAGTAGTACGTCTAGTACGTGGTTAATATACTCCATTTGCTCATTCTCGCTCGTCATAATTATACGGGCTGTCACGGAAAATTCACGAAACGGAAATCACGCCAAATCGTATTGGATGATGGACTCAGTGTTTTCAAAGTCCATCGATCTTGATTTAAATGCGTGAAGTACTGCGTGATTGCATGACGCTTCGAACTCACACATGAGATAAAATCACAAGAATTCCCATGCAAACCAAGTAGTTAAGAAATATATTCCAAAGTCATGCTGCCCAAAGCCAACTGAGGTAACTCAATCCACACATGTTGAGACACACTTTTTCATCTAGATATACGTTAACAAACTGCGAAAACACCAACTTCAAAATACCACATCTTTATCAGCGTGTATCCACTCGTGACAAGCCCACCGCTGACACCATATCATCCCACCGCTGGCACCATATCATCCCACCGCTGGCACCATGTTATACCACCGGAAACACCATCTCATCTCACAGCTGAAACCATGGTCATCCCACTTCTGACACCATATCATCCCACCGCTGACACCATGCCATTCACTTCTGACACCATCTCATCCCACTTCTGACACCATCTCATCCCACCGCTGACACCATGTCAACCCACATCTGACACCATCTCATCCCACTTCTGACACCATGTCATCTCACTTCTGACACCATGTCAACCCACATCTGACACCATCTCATCCCACCGCTGACACCATATCATCCCACCGCTGACACCATGTCATCTCACTTCTGACACCATGTCATCTCACTTCTGACACCATGTCATCTCACTTCTGACACCATGTCATCTCACTTCTGACACCATGTCATCTCACTTCTGACACCATGTCATCTCACTTCTGACACCATCTCATCCCACCGCTGACACCATGTCAACCCACATCTGACACCATGTCATCCCACCGCAGACACCATGTCATCTCACTTCTGACACCATCTCATCCCACCGCTGACACCATGTCATCCCACCGCAGACATCATGCTGAAACTGACCGGCGCGCCCTGCTGAAACATATGTCCGAGTACGGTCCAGAGCGCGTCGTTGAAGGTCCTCAGGTCTCCGCCGGCCAGCGAGTCAGGCTTCTCGTAGGCGGGCGAATTCGCTTCGCAGTAGCAAAGCACCAGTCCAGTCGTCAGCGTCGTCAGAAGCAGCAGCAGCACCATCGCCACGGTGATGCCTCGCGAGTAGCGACCCACCCACGAGTCGAACTCCGAGTCAACGCGCAGGTACACACAGCGGCTGACGGCACGGGGTGAATAGTGTTAGGTGTAAGAGATTATCGGGAATGCTCTGCGTTAACGAATTAGAGTTCTTGCTTGTAATTACTGAGATATATTGTGCGAATTTGCTTCTGCTACCGATACCTGCTCGAAATTACTGTGAAAAGCAGTTCATGTGAATTATTTAAGAAAATTTGTACTGCTAGGAGAGTGACACTCATTCTACACTCTGATAGCCCAATGCCTATTACTTACTAGTTGGTGACAAACTCTGACAACACATGACAGACATCGTATTACTCAGCCACTACCCCACATCCACATGCATCCTGCCACCCAGTCGCACCTGATAACGGACAGGATGGTGGAAAAGTCGATGACCTTCTGCCGGACGGTGGTGATTGATACCTCACTGATGGTGAGGTCAGCGGTGCCAGACTGCAGTGCCCCCACCATGCCGTCGTAGGTGCCGTTTCCCAGGTACTTCCCGTAAGCGTACCCGTCCAGCAGAGTGATGTTCAGTCTGTGGGGTATTCAGGGGTATTTTTGTCAGAGGCTGTCACTGGCGGGCGCTGGCGGCCTGAGTTTAATCCGGCGGAACCAAGGGGCGGAGCCATTATTACGAGTTTTCAAATAGTTATAGAACAGGATTTACTATGTAATTTTTGTTGAGATTCTCTCAATTCAAGATATTGTATAGTTATAGATCCACTTTGGGAGATTATCACGGGATATTGTGTAATCCGAGATCTTTTGTTAATGACTGTTAAATGTTTTCATACTTTCAAGATTTTGATAATGATGGTGTCGGCAGTAGGATTATTTTGTTGCAAAACAAGACCGGCCGGAGACAGCGAATCGACCATTCATTGCTACAACACTATCGGGGATCGTGAGAATGTCGAAACATCGAAAGCTCGATTTCTTATTTGGGATTAATTTCATCTAAAAGCAAATACGCGTGTCAACATTCCTGGTTCACTTAAATATATTCACAAACACCAGATGTGCTCGGTAATAATGAGTGTTATCCACGCCATCAGCACACGCCCATTTCGACTGTGCGCTCGATTATTAAAAGAAAATGTTCGCCTTAAGTACACACATAACCGTGGGAAAGTGCCAAGCCCGCACAGCTGGACCACTAACATCGTTCTGCTACACAATTTCTGGCCACAAGACCTGGCCACCACGTGACTGCCTGCCCACGTGACCAAAGTACCGGCAGCGTTCAACTCTTACCCGTTATGTGCCTCTGGCATAGCCTATTCAGTATTTGTATGTCGTTGCATGGCTCGCATGCCCATTGACTGGGCTTTCAAGGCGAGCAGAATCTTCTGTGTGTTTTGCGGAACACCACTATCACATTTTCTGTTGTTTTGCAATTGTATAAATGTAAAATGTGATTAACATGTTCATATTAGCACACCCGGCTTGGCTAGAAATAATTGTCTTAGCATCTAAGTAGAGTCCTGAAAAGCATATGTCATGTGTATAGACCTAAAAACTGGATCTCAAATTCAAAAACATCTCTCCAAAATATTGAATGAAGGGTCTGAGATCCCAAAGATCCCAACAGTTCTCACAACAAATCCTTGTCTTTTCCCTGACCTTGGCCATTCTTCTCAAACCCCAATATACTGCAACGTCCGTGAATGGGAAAAACAAAACAGAAGCGGCGGAACCACTCACCAGAAGCGGAGGAATCACTCACCGGAAGCGGCGGAACCACTCACCGGAAGCTGCAAAACCGTCCACCGGGAGCGGAGGAACCACTCACTGGAAGCGGCGGAACCACTCACCGAAAGCGGAGGAATCACTCACCGGAAACGGCGGAACCACTCACCGGCAGCGGCGAAACCGTCCCCCGGAAACGGAAGAACCACTCGCCGGAAGCGGAGGATCCACTCACAAGAAGCAGAGGAATCACTCACTCACCGGAAGTTGAGCTGTTTGGCCAGCGATGCCACCACCAGATAAAAGACGCCACCGACGGGCCGCTCCCTACCGTTCACGGTTTTCACTTCGGTGTAGATGGGAAACACCTGTGTGGAAGCCCGGGTGAAGGTCAGTGACCGATAGGGAGCCAAAGGGGTTCTCACGGTAATTTGTAGGGAAGTGTCATTTTCCCGAAGGTTAGCGCATAGATGAGTTAACCCGCGATTTACTAGGGGAGGGGTGCTACTTTTTGCCTCCCACCTTCCCGTTATTTTGAAATGTCTCCTAAACCAACACCAGTATCGTCGCCGAACTTTCAATACCCTCACTCACATCAATTTTACACATGTTGGCTAAAGGAAAAAATGAGGTTATGATAGGTCAACCGGGTATGACGTCAGAGTGACGTGTTAACAGCGTTTTGTTATAAGGGTTTTCGGAAAACGCTGTCAAAAGTACAATTTTTTAGATAAATTAAATTGTTATCTATCACATGACTGACAATAGACACGGCTATCAAACTGCTGTCTTGGATTTTCGAGGTTTATTGAAATGAAAAATTTGAGAAATCCAAAGGCAATGTATATTTTGTATACAATACTTCCAACAAAAATCAAAGTTATTAAAAAAAAAACGGAATATATGTGATCGAGGTGTCTGGTGAATATGTGTACCAAACTATAGCATCAACAATGATTGACTTATGACCTTTCAAAGACAAAAATCGACCACTTCGCACTGCATTACCATGCATAAAAAAGGAATTTCTATTTTTGCTTTTTACTTCTATTTCTGTGGAACAAACAATGTTCTAAGGCAACTTTTCGCGTTCTAGACGTACAAACGAACCAATAAACATGTGTTACAACACTAATGACCGTAATCGGCAATTTGACCTCGTGAACTCGGATGACCTTGACCTGACCCAAGGTCATAAACAGCTTCGAATGGTACTTAGAAGTGTCAGACACACGAATCGTACCGATTTATCGACTGCTAATGCGTTTAATATCGCAGTTTTACGCGACAACTCCATCCATCGAGACTTTTATGACACGATCAAACATTTTGTCTTTGACGTGACCTGTGACGTCATCGGTGACCCTGAGGTCAACAATATTAGGTTTTCTTCGACAAATTTGTCAGGGCTATCGAATTCCGTTTGAAATTATATAATCGGTCCAGTAGTTCCGGAGATTCGAGGGGGCACAAAATAGACCCCCCCCCCCAGTAAGTTGCGTTATGGAAAATACCCCAGTAACTGTTGGGTTAAGATGGCATGATGTTGTTGTTGGATATGTTATCTGGAAGGAATCATTTTCATTAACAGAAAACTATACAAAATGTTTAAAGAAGTTGAACAATCATGTGTCACTTTATATACATGGACTAACTTTTTTTAGGTGATTATTTTCACATTATATGTGTGACACTTATTTCCCGATAAGATAGTTTTCCGTCAATTAAAGCACCATCATTATTATTTTGTGAGATAAAATATACCAGTAAAACGCCTTTTAAGGCGATGACCGAGCGGGCGCGCTCTGGTAAAGCTAAAACAAGTTTGAAACATGAAACGGTACGGGAGCTTACGTGCGCATTGACTGCAGAGGTGAAAAAACCTTGAGGCTGCCACCGACAAAGAGCCAGGCTAACTCACTTCCATTTTTCGCGCTCTTATGGCCAATTACTCTTAAAATTAAGATTTTGTATCACGCCTCGGTGACTAACATTTATAGAAATCGTCACTCTGGCACATTTTGTAAACATACAACACATTTTGTCAACACGCAGCACATTGTGTCAACACCCAGCAGATTTTGTCAACATAACACATTTTGTGATCGTTACAGTGAGTGCTACACCCACTACCGGATCCAGGAGGTGGGGGTAGCGGCCATGCCCCCCCCCCCCCTCTCCCCCCAAACAAAACGACTGAAATCGGCACAAAATTTAGACATTTCCTGATATAGAAGACAATCTAAGCAACTTTTACGCAGGAAAGATTGTTTTAAATCACTTATCAATGCATAAGCGAACGATATCCGATGAGTTGTCTGTATTATGTGACAATTTTTGGAATTTGCCCCCGCCCGAATTGCCGAGTGTGCTCTGTGTGTGTGTTGTTCGGAAATTTGTGCTGAGTGAGAGTGTGTGAGGGACAAGTATTACAGAATAGTTTCAGCGCAAAGCCCGAAGATAGGGACCTTGCCGCTTTTATTATACGCTCGATATGGTACCGGCGTTCGCCGCGGTATGCTGTATACTTAGGCGAGATTTGTATACGGCCGCGAGACTAAGCTGAACTGGGTTTATGACTCGGAAATGTATTGTTAAATCTAGAATCTGTTTAATCTGTTTAATCTAGAATATACGTTCTGACTTTTAAAAATCGGTTAGATGACGGAAGCGATAGGAAACGGAGGCGACTGTTGAGGAAATGGCCCGAGACCGACGGGGAGTATATTACATTGGAGAATTAACCAGGAGAATTATCTCACTCACTCGAGTGGGGAAAAATGCCAGTAACATTGTTTAAGGTCATACGAACTAAGGGACGAGCGTTACTATGACTCAGTATTACTTATGACTGAGATCAAGTCAGGGATGACTCCCGGGACCTCACTAGTCGGGGAGCTGCCCGGTCAGCAGCTGGCCGTGTCAGGTTGCAAGACGCCGCTGTCGCCAGTGACTCATGCAGGCCGCGGGAAGTTGCTCGCCGCCGGCGGCAGTGACAAGTGTGTCGGAGGATATGTGTGGGGTGCTGAGAGAAGTAGGTTGGGATTTCGGGGGCAAGAGGGGCAGAGGGGAGCATCCGGCGGGAGGAGACTACTCCGAAAAGGGAGGTAATTCGGGTGGTTTCCATCACCCGGGTAAGTACCCTTTTCCCAGCCGGTTCATTAATACGATACATTTACAGACGGGACAGTAAAATATAATTTGATTGGATTTGTTATGCAAGTCCGCAAAGGCAAAATTCCTTACTGGACTGGGGTTTGTGTAAGACTGAAAAGTGTAGTGCCATTCCTCAAAAAGCGTCGGGAAAGCTTTACGTAACGTATACCCGTGGGTTAACACCAAAACTATAACTGATCGAATAGTCTTGATCCGACACAGATGGACGCAGGTCTTCTGATTCCAACTCAAATGGGAGTCAGAGCTAAAATCAAGGAAGGTTACGGATTCCATGTAAATTAGAATTGCCATCAAATAAAATCAGAGGGAGAGAGCCAGGGATTCTCACTCAACTATTACTTCCGTTGGACTAATCACATAATCAAATGGGAAACCATTATACGCATATATTGCTGGGCTATGTTTCTGTATACATACGATGATTATTAAATTGCATACCAATACCAGGCAAATTTACACAAGTGTCATGATGAAGACATTTTATAATTTATCTTCGTACCATGGCAATTTACTCGCCGCCTGTTACTATTCTGGGCAGTTGCCTCTGAGAGCATATTCCAATCCCAGCAAAAGTAATAATTTAACCTGCTCAGTACATACCGAGGCCGTAAATGCCGTGCGGGCTCTCCCATAATTGGTAGCCGTCCCCGGACAAGGTTCATGGATATGGTGATTTGTTGAAGCAGGGAAGAAATGAATGTCAGAACAATGGGATAAATTATCACGCAGCCAGAGATGTTACAGTTTTCAGCTCACACCCCACTCGCGACGATTTGGCCAGAAAGTCTAAGTGTCAAAACCAGGTGAATTCCGTCTCGGCCAACCAATGAGATTGCACGGCATCATAGGTATAAGTAAAGTTGCTGCTTGGAATTGACGGAAAACCCGACAAGCTATATCATAGATGGTTTGGATATACTGATTAATTTTAGTCATTACATTCGAAAAGTTTTATATTGTTTTAGTTTTGTGCGCCGCGCTGCGCCCAATTAAGTCGACCGATTGTTTTCTTTAAAAGGATAGGGTTTTGACTGTGACTTTGTTTTTTTTGTGGTGCCTCGACATGTGGCCTTGAGTTCAGGTCACCTTTTGAGGAAAGGAGTTCAGTCGGTCGAGTGGTGTTGTGCCGTTGGGGCTCTGAGCGGGGCCCTGCGGTACTGAACTCTAGGTTGGCTGATGGTCTGTGGATGTTTGGGGTTTGACCCGCCACGGTTTGAGTTTATTGTTTGTTGTTGGATCGGTCTTGGTACATTGAGCTGGGAGCAACGATTCAGTGGGATATTATGGTTGGATGAGTTGGCCAGGGTGACGTTTGATAGAACCGCCCAGTTGGAGTTGACCATAGCCTACTGTGGGTTGTGGGTAAGAGGATTGTTGGTTCTAAATAGAAGTTCATGGTTAGTTTGTGATAGATCGGGTTAGATGGTTAAAACAAAGGTTGAAAGTGAAGTGATGAATTAAGAAACATAGGTGGAGGAATAGCGCGTCGGATGTCGATACCGGTGCCTATGGTTGTCTACTGACAGCCGACGGATGTCGTTACCGGTGCCTATGGTTGTCTACTGACAGCCGACGGATGTCGATACCGGTGCCTATGGTTGTCTACTGACAGCCGACGGATGTCGACACCGGTGCCTATGGTTGTCTACTGACAGCCGACGGATGTCGATACCGGTGCCTATGGTTGTCTACTGACAGCAGACGGATGTCGATACCGGTGCCTATGGTTGTCTACTGACAGCCGACGGATGTCGATACCGGTGCCTATGGTTGTCTACTGACAGCAGACGGATGTCGATACCGGTGCCTATGGTTGTCTACTGACAGCCGACGGATGTCGATACCGGTGCCTATGGTTGTCTACTGACAGCAGACGGATGTCGATACCGGTGCCTATGGTTGTCTACTGACAGCCGACGGATGTATAGTAAGAATATTGGGGGTAATCATGTGACGACGTAACCAACACAGCCGGGGACCTTGACTGAGGCATGACGACTTGTGTGCCCGGCTTCAATGTCGAAATATCTACCAGCATGGCCAAGTGTGAATGGCAATGCTCATTAAATTTTGCCCAGACATTTTGGTATTTAAATAGGTATATAGGGAGTTTGTAAGAGGCTGATTTCGAGACTGCGGGTGTCAATTACCAGAGGCGACCGGTGGGAGCAGAACAAGGAGGACGAGTGGAGGAAAGAAACATATGGCAGGAGGTAGGAAAGCCTTATAAGTCCCTCTTGGGGAGCCCGCAGTCGATTTATAGGCAAATCCATCCGCGTAGCCCGCCATCGGTGCCGGCCGATGTTAGTTTGTATTTATTTATTTTTTATTTGGGGGCCGGACCGATGCTACAGGTTTGGCGGAGCTCCCCGTATGGCCGGCCGAGGTTACAGGTCTGGCGGAGCTCCACGGTGATGGACCGGACCGAGGTTATAGGTCCGGCGGAGCCCAGGTTACGGACCGGACCGCGGTTACAGGTCCGGCGGGGCTCCAGGGTACGATGGCCGGACCGAGGGTACAGGTCCGGCAGAGCTCCATGGTTGGTCCGGCGGAGCTCCACGGCTGTCGGCATTATGGTTAGGTTCCTCTCCCGGACAGAGAGGGTAAGACGGGCAGTAAGGCGTATCGGCATGATCCCTATAACTCCTATGGATGTTGCCCAGACTCCCTGGGATATAGAAAAACGAGTCTTTTTTTTCTGGGCGACCCACGCAGAAATGCTGTCGTATAGCGGAGTAAGTTACGGATTTCGGGGAAGATGAAGGACATTTATCCTACCTGGAGGTCACTCATCCACGCGGCATCCGGCACTACTGGGAGAGCATTTTTGGGGCTGAACAAATAATGTTGGGGCGAATGAAAGCGGCATGTCTGTAGCTGAGAGAGTGGCAGTGAGGATGACGAAGGATTGATCTTAGGTTAAGGCTCAATAGGAGTGGTAGTAGTAAGGAGTGGACACACCAGTGAAACTTAATAAATCAAACTACAGGGTCAATTCATGATCAATTCATCAGCTGTCACTGCAGCAGTGCGAGAGTCGAGTGCAGTCAAACAGAAACAACTACCCCAAATCATATTCCACTGTCATCACTAGTAACTAGGTGGAGTGGCATACAATTTTATATTTAGTCATCCCATTGCCCCAGGTCACCCCAAATTATTTAGTATAACAAATAAGTACCTATGGAACAAAACCACCTACGTATATGATAATAAATATTGTTAATACTGTGGTAAATACATATTACTGAGAATATTTATTGATACATATTTACTATTTAGTTCCACATGAGAAAGGACATATTCAAGTCATATCATTTGTAGTTTTGGTAGTGAACAAATATTGTATTTTATGCAATTACAATTATAAAGGTGGACAGACTGACAAACACAAACAAACAAAATTTGCAAAGAAATCTTAAGTGGCCAAGACCTATCCCAGAATACAAACTTGTCTAGTTCCACTTCAACTTCTTATCACAATAGCTCCAATATCACAATATATATGGCCTTGCATAATGTCACGCGACACCCTCCCCAACAACACCTTCAAAACCAATTTCCAAACAATGTGTTTTGATGAGTCACATTTGCGACGAATTCGCCAGGACTGAGCCGTAAAAGAATCGCGTGTGTCAATTAAGCAGCAGATCGATATTCGCGAATGTGTCACTTTGGGGCGAAATAATTTTGGGGTGAATGAAAGCGGCATGTCTGTAGCTGAGAGAGTGGCAGTGAGGATGACGAAGGATTAATCTTAGGTTAAGGCTCAATAGGAGTGGTAGTAGTAAGGAGTGGACACACCAGTGCAACTTAATAAATCAAACTACTGGGTCAATTCATGATCAATTCATCAGCTGTCACTGCAGCAGTGCGAGAGATATTCACAACTTCACACCTCAGAATCGCGACGCCTCAGAATTACGTGAAGATAATTGTTCATGTTCGTATTCGAAAATAAGCTGTAGTATCATATCCCAGGCCCAGTCCAGGCCCAGCCCAGGCCCAGCCCAGGCCCAGCCCAGCCCGTGACGAACTGTGGTGGGCACGTGCGCACGTGCAGTCACCCCACCCCTGAGTTGTGTGAAAGTTTCGGCTGATGGGTACCTAACCACACACGAAATTTGCACATAATCTGTCCAGCCGTTGCGGAGTTATTGCTAGAAAATACTTTTCAACACCCCTCACGCGGCACGCGCCACGCGCAGTGGTAGTCACCCACACGAGTCCGTACTGGTATCACACAGGGTAGGTTAGATGGGGCTGCTCAGCAAAGAAGTCCGCTTGTCAATCGGACGTGCGGTTGCAGATATATTAGCTTCTCAAAAGCGTCGCCACGGGTCGCGTCGGGCCGGGCCGGCCCGGCCCGGGCCGACCCGACCCGTGGCGACGCTGGGCAAGAGCGGCGTGGCCGTGGCGACGAAAGGCGGCGCTCATAATAAGATTTTACCCATACACCACGGAAGGACGAGCGAGCGCGAAGTCATGAAACGCAGAGCACTGGCATACATAACTGACTTCGTTGTTATTATTTGCAGTGTGTTGGTAATTGCAACACGCACACAGTTGCTTATCAGTGCCAAACTATCTAGTCAGTGACAAAAGAGACTGGATAGGAGTGGTCATAATTGGAAACATAATAGAATATGGGTCTACCTGCTCGCGTCTGCGGAACAATACACCATCACACAAAGCCGGCACACTGCAGTTCCCTCGAGCCTCCTACGAACACGTCACTCCTCACTCCTCTAACACTCTTCTACGTCTACGAACAGGGTCCATTCACAGGACGTGGGAACTCCCGTCAACACGGCCCAGTCGGTCGTTGTGTCATCACTCGATGGTGTTCGCCCGCTTCGCACGGTCTCTATGGGGTCGATAGCTCACGCCCTCCTTCCCGCTCCTCCCCTGGCGCGCCTCTGCTCTGCCGCGCCCCTGCCCTGCTCCTGCCCCTGTCCCTGTCCCTGTCCCTGCCTCTGCCTCTGCCTCTGCCTCTGCCTCTGCCTCTGCCTCTGCCTCTGCCTCTGCCTCTGTCTCTGCCCCTGCCCCTGCCCCTGCCCCTGACCCTTCCTCTTCCTCTTCCTCTTCCTCTTCCTCTTCCTCTTCCTCTTCCTCTTCCTCTTCCTCTTCCTCTTCCTCTTCCTCTTCCTCTTCCCCTGCCTCTGCCCCAGCCCCTGCCCCTGTCCCTGCCCCTGCCCCTGCCCCTGCCCCTGCCCCTGCCCCTGCCTCTGCCTCTGCCTCTGCCTCTGCCTCTGCCTCTGCCCCTGTCCCTGCCCCTGCCCCTGCCCCTGCCCCTTCCTCTTCCTCTTCCTCTTCCTCTTCCTCTTCCTCTTCCTCTTCCTCTTCCTCTTCCTCTTCCCCTGCCTCTGCCCCAGCCCCTGCCCCTGTCCCTGCCCCTGCCCCTGCCCCTGCCTCTGCCTCTGCCTCTGCCTCTGCCTCTGCCTCTGCCTCTGCCCCTGCCCCTGCCCCTGCCCCTGCCCCTGTCCCTGCCCCTGCCCCTGCCCCTGTCCCTGCCCCTGCCTCTGCCTCTGCCCCTGTCCCTGCCCCTGCCTCTGCCCCTGCCCCTGCCCCTGCCCCTGCCCCTGCCCCTGTCCCTGCCCCTGCCCCTGCCCCTGCCCCTGTCCCTGCCCCTGCCCCTGCCCCTGCCCCTGCCCCTGCCCCTGCCCCTGCCCCTGTCCCTGCCCCTGTCCCTGCCCCTGCCTCTGCCTCTGCCTCTGCCCCTGTCCCTGCTCCTGCTCCTGCTCCTGCTCCTGCTCCTGCCCCTGCCCCTGCCCCTGCCCCTGCCTGATCCGCCCACCTTTTTCACTATAGTCTCACAAAGGGAACAGTTTATACACGAAGCAACGAATCGATATGTCCTGGCTTTATTCCTATTTATGTCATACAAAATGTGGCTTTACCAGAATGCCAATTTCATCGTAATGCAAATTTCAGGTACTTATTTTTTAGTCATAGGTATTATTTTTTTAAAACGAAGAAAGATTATGCTGGACAACTTAAAGCCATACATACAAACTTCAGGCATTTAGGACCCAAACATCGACTTAATATTTAAATGCGAGTTTCTCATGCTGGACTCGGCGGCGGTTTCCGTCCCTCGAGAGACGTTTTGGGGTTCTTTGGGAGCGCAAAAGAGTGCGTTTTGTCGTTTTGGCGGTGGCATTGAACATTTCGTTTTCATTCATTATTTATATTTGGCACTGTAAGCCTAATTTAAGTTAATTGATGTTCACCTGTTAACTCGCAATTCATTTTCAATATACTTTAAAATGCATTTTACACATGTCGATGATAATAATGTGAAATGCAATACAAAGTTTCAGCGTAGTATCAGTTCCAAGCAACATTCAACGGTGTATGGTTACTCTTTTAATTGCGACACAAGTATATCATTATATTTCAGCCTTTAAGGCTTGAAACAAAGTCTTGACGCAGCTGCAGAAAAAGCATGCGGGTGCCTGCGGGCGCCTATTCAAATACATGGGTAAATTTCAACAGTTGATTTTTCTTCCCGCAACGTCGCGCATCGTGCAGTTGTTTCGACCTCCATCCAATGTATTTTATTAGGCACCCGCATCCACTTCGCGCAGTCCGTATCGCACAGCTGCGCGAAGACTGTGTTTCAGCCTTAACAAGTTGTCCCTGATTTGCCCCACCGGGCCAGTTATGGGCCGCTATTATCACATATCGCATGACGCAAACGTCAGCACCGTAGCCCGGCAAACTGCGTCGTCTATACGTATGTTCAAACGCAGAACTTAAAAGACGTGTGTGGTGGAAACTGTTGTAGTTGATGCGCAATGCAACAGTGTGCTACATCGTAGACTAATAATTTCCATTATGAAATGGTGCATGGATTCTTTGTATTTTTCCGCAGCCGTTCAATATTTGGCGTGCCTTACGAATTCGTTCCCCAACTCATTTTGTAATCGCGTCTGTCACGTCGTCCCGTTCCGTTTCCGTTCCGTTTCTGTTTCCGTTCCGTTTCCTTTCCGTTTCCGTTCCCGTTCCGTTTCCGTTCCGTTTCCGTTCCGTTTCCGTTCCGTTTCCGTTCCGTTTCCGTTCCGTTTCCGTTCCGTTTCCGTTCCGTTTCCGTTCCGTTTCCGTCCGTTTTGTGTCCGTTCCTTTCTCATCTCGTTTCTGTGTGTATGTCCCGTTCGTACAAGTTATGCTATGTTACACAAGAACACTGTATTGTTATAACACTATGTAAAGCAATGAAGTCTACCCCAGCCCCTTCTTTCGTTTCGTGTTTATGCTCAGTTCGTTCTATTCACTGTAACTTTGTATCGGCACCTTTCCCCGTGTCGTGTTACGACTTCGACCAGTACTTGCCTTGACCCCGACGGCGTTCAGGGTTATTCCGCCCAGGTCGGAGCGTCGGTGGATCCTGTTGCGCCGGTCCAGCACCGTTTCTACCCCGCCCTCCCACCGGCTCAAGCTGTGATAGGTCACCGGACATCGGGAGCATTTCCGGTACAACTCCTTCACCTGGTGGGAAAACAGTACGATGACTTGGTTAATTCCGGGAAGGGAGCCATCGTGGTGGTCTTATGGGGTTTTAAGGGCGCCGCAACTGCTTTGGTTAACCGGTTAAATGGCGCCCATGGTATGGAATATCTGCGGCTGCGGCAAACTCTTCGTGATAACGTTCAATATTGTTGAAGGTACTTCATTTATAGCAACCAGAATGACATTAGTAAGTTATTTGCCGTAAAAAAGAACATGCTCCTGAAACGAAGGTACTGAGAAATCACTGAAACGAAATAACTCAATAACATGTCCTTCACAAACTCCATGCAGATGGCTGTATGACCCTTTCTTGAAGATCAATCGAACAATTTGCATGTCTTCTTTCTCTGGCAAACATTGACTGATGCTTTATAAAATGTATTTAGTTATTATTATTTATTACTTATTTATTAAAATATTATTTAGAATTTAGGAAACATGCCAACGTATACTCCACTACAATACTCTAGCCAGTGTAATCATAGTGCTTTTATATCTCATAGGTCATGTCTTTTAGGTAGGCCGTGGGTATTTTTGAGTTGTCAGTCTAGTCATGTACTCATTTAATATATCATGTCTTTGCCTTATATCGCATTTTATATCACATGTTGTATGGTGTCTTTTATAATTTTAGGAAACATGTCATCGTTTACTCCACTACAATACTCTTAGTCAGTGTAGTCATAGTGTTGTATATCTCATAAGTCATGTCTTTTAGGTAGGCCGCAGGTATTTTTGGGTTGTCAGTCTAGTCATGTACCTCCTTAACCCGGCAGTCACTGGGGTATATTCTGTAACACGACTCACTGTGGGGGGGGGGGGCTTTTTTAGCCCCCCCCCCCTGGTATCTTCAGAACCATGATCGCAGCGGGACGCACAAGGCGGCATTCGAAAGCGCTCAATGAGATAAGCCTAACTTTTTGTGACACTGTCCTCGAACCTTGTAACGAGGTAAGGAATCTAGGCCTGATCTTCGACAATAGGTTGTCTTGGGAAGCCCACGTGTCAATGATCAGCCGCCGCTGTGTGGGTATATTGTCAGGTCTCTCGCACGCCCGACACCACCTCCCTAACTGTGTCATTACCATACTGGTAACAGCACTCGTGGTCTCGAAAGTCAGGTATTGCATTTCAGTCTACGGTAATGGTTCGAAGAAAAACTTGGACCGAATCGAAAAGGTACTCAATTTCGGAGCAAGGGTCATTTTCGGCAGGCGAAAATTTGATCATGTGTCTGACCTTTGGGACCGTCTGGGCTGGCTCCGGCCACAACAGTTAGTCGATCTTTTCACCTTAAACCTTGCACACAAAGTTGTCAGCAGTGGCAAGCCAGATGCACTCGCAGCTGTTTTTCAATTTAACCGTGAGAAAAGGGAACGAAACACTCGGCAGGACCATTTGTACGCAGTTCCTCGATGTCAAACGGAGGCCGGTAAACGACGATTTTGTGTTAGGGCACCAAACCTCTACAATAGTCTTCCTACCGAGCTGCATGGAATGCGCCAGGCGACTTTCTCCCTCAACTTGAAAAAATTACTTCGCAATGTGTAAGGAAGCTCCCATGGTTTCACTATACCCTGAGTGCTTAGTCAAACGCATGAACATGCGTTACATGCAAGTTAATTATTTTTGTTTACGTGTGTAAGTGTGTATGTGTGTATGCGTGCATCATGTATGTGGGTATTCGTAGTTAGCTATTGAGTGCGATTTTTATTTAAAACGTTCATTAGTCATTCGTGGATCGGGGCATAATAGCCACTGTGTCTAGTGGAGACCCCATGTCTGTACAAATAAATAACGCAAACTTAAAAATGTCAAATTAAGGTCACATGTCAGGTCACGGTCAAGTAAAACGTCAAAATCGAGGTATTTGAGTTTATGGACAATACTTGCCATCCATGGCCTTCGATTGCGCCTATAATCACACAAAGTTCTGACAAAAGTATGATACATATCCCACATGAGCTAAAGTGAGATTGTTGGAAAAGATCAAGGTCAAGGTCAGGTCACAAAAGGTCACTACACACAAAATATCTACGAAAGTCATGCAGCACATGTTTTATGGATGCTTTTACGCGTAGAATTCGATAGTGGTATTAATTTTACCACCTGACTTCATTTACGTGAAGATAGTGTCAAGTTCAGGTCAAGTTCAGGTCACTGAAGGTCAAAATTTGAAATTGATAAATCGAAATGAAAAAAGCATGTTTCTATATCAGTTTTATCTAAAACAAACAGTGCTGGCATTTATTTGTCTGTATCCGGTCAATAAAAGGCAAAAAACGCAATTTCAAAATATGACGTCATGATTTACCCATACTTTGTATGCCATGACAGTCAAAAAAGATGATATCATTTTGAAATTGTGTATGGTAGTTTCCCATATGTTGTTATCTGACATGTATTCCGTTTTTTCAATATCTTTGAAAAATTTGATTTTGTGAGCATTTTTTCAAAAAAGTTTTTTGTGAAATTTTTGGGGTCAAAAACCTTTTTTTTTATTTCGAGATAGCTGGTTTGTAGCTCTTGCAATTCTCTACCTTTTAGGGTTTTTGGATTGCATTTTGCTTCAAATTCAGCATTTGTACGGCTTGGCAAAGTTTAGCCGATTTTGGTGTCAAAATCGTGTTTAGTGACGTCACTAAATTCACTATATCCCGAAAAAGTTCTGACGAAATTTTTCATTTTTGTCTTAAAAGGTGTAGAAATGATGCCCGGAAAGGTACTGCAATTTTGCCGTCGATATCTAGATTCGTTATTGAGATATTCCTGATATTCCTAAGGGGGGGGGGCTAAAAAAAACCTCCCCAGTGACTCGCGGGTTAATATCTCATGTCTTTGTCTTATATCGCATTTTATATCACATGTTGTATGGTGTCTTTTAGGTTGGTATGTTTGTGTTTTAGCGTTTGTTTCGCCACGTTTGTGACTTCATCTATAAGTGGGTTTGATTGGCCCGTTGATGATGATTGAAATAAACTAAACTAAACTAAACTAAAATTCCACAATCATGACCATATACATGAAAGGCGAATATAATAATAATACAGCTTTCGAGGCAAAAGCTATTGCTAGCCATCGAGACCGTGAGATCCACTTATCACCACTATTAACACGGCAAACGGCAGCATCACGAATTCAGTATACAGTACGCCCTACAAGGCAGCAATGCATGCCTTTCCGGACATTGACACGTCTGTTTGGAAGATATATATATTCAGGGCGCTGTTGTTCCCCTCTTTACTGTCAAAAGTAACGTCTGATGTTACGCGAAATTTTATTTGGAAAGATATTGTATCCCACGATCCAAAATAATGTCCTCGGAGGTAATGTAACATTATTAATGTTATGATGTCCAAGTCAAGAGGCCACACAATAGGGCATTCAGAGCGCAGTATCCGCGACATCGCTACGATTTCACATGTTTTTTTTTTGTCCGCCCGCAGCAGCCAAAATAAAAAAAGCTGAAATAAGCGCCCCGAATGTCGGCCGAAGATCTGCAGAACGGCGAAAAAATAACATGGCGAGTGACTTCTGCTGCGTTCAGCCCTGGAATCGCAGACAGCGGCCATTTTGTGAAGCATCGGCCATTTTGTATTGGAAGGCCGTTGGTGTTACGTTTTCATCACTCTGTGAGTAGTGACCAGACAGCGTGTTGCATGGGCAGATCCAGGGGGGAGGGGGCAGGTGGCCATGGCCACCCCCAACCGCCTGAAATCAGCGCAAAATTGGCACATTTCCTGATATAGAAGAATATCTAAGCAACTTGTACCGGGAAAGTTTGTTTTAAATCAGCTATCAATGCATAAGCAAACGGAATCCGATGAGTTTCCAGATTTGTGTGAGACTTGGGGATTGCCCCCCCCCCCCCAACCACCCGTTCTGGATTTTGCCATATTGTGTGTTGGGTGGGGATGCGATTCGTACTTTCCACTATATAAGATGGAAGCCTCGAATTTCAACTTTCCATCGATATGAATTATGTTAACACACACCAATTTATGCGCATTCAAATGTGATTTCAAAGCTGTTTAGTTTGGTTCTTCGAATGTTACCTTCCCCTCCACTGTCAACCACGCATCTGACGCAGTCCAAATACACAGGTACACAGGTACGCAGTCCAAATACACAGGTACACCGGTACGCAGTCCAAATACACAGGTACACAGGCACGCAGTCCAAATACACAGGTACACTGGTACGAAGTCCAAATACACAGGTACACCGGTACGCAGTCCAAATATACAGGTACACCGGTACGCAGTCCAAATACACAGGTACACAGGTACGCAGTCCAAATACACAGGTACACAGGTACGCAGTCCAAATACACAGGTACACAGGTACGCAGTCCAAATACACAGGTACACCGGTACGCAGTCCAAATACACAGGTACACAGGTACGCAGTCCAAATATACAGGTACAAAGGTATGCAGTCCAAAAAGATGACGATAATGACAATGCTGATAGTTTGAGTTTATGGACACATCGTCAGCTGTCAGCAGCCGTTCTTGTTGTATAATAATCAATAGCGCGAACACTAACACCGTCGCACAATAAACTGCAGTAACTTATGTTCAGCCGTAGTCTCATTCCTGAAAGACGTCTGTGGTGGAGACTGGTGTAGTCGATGCGTGGAGCGTCATGACACCGCAGCGTGGGTTCGGCGTAATGCGTTTAATCACAGAACGGACGAGACGTTTTCCGTGAACTGGGGGGAAAATCTACGTATGAGCGGCCTGACTGTAACCATGGTTTTCAGAAGCCTAATTTGTTCGCAACCACTGGGTCACTGTGACTACAAATTGGCATACAACAACGCTCACGTCATACAATATCGTATTAGATTTGTGCAATTGTGCGTTGTCTGGTTTAGGAGCAGCGCGCGCCGACGCTGTCTTCCACATGGTGGTGATTGCGTAACTTGCGGCCACGACCCACCGGTCTCGCTCTCGACCGGCCCCGACAGACCCACCGGTCACGTGACCGCCTGCGGCTGGCGAAGGACGGCGACCGGGGTCTCCGTTCCTCACCGGTCGCAAAATCAATGGAATGCTCGAGTAAAATAGCAGCCAATGCAGTCGGTAAGTAATTTGGCATGTCCTATTTGGCTCACAAAACTTCAAGTGCTATTACACATTAGGAAATAACGCCTAACAGCTCGCTCGGTTGCTGACCCAGCGAGGGCGGTTTTGACTGGTATTAACCGGTATATGAACCACGCGAACCGCTGCAGTCGACCGACACCGCATTACACAAGTCCTGTCTGAAGTGCCTCACTACGGACTTAATGGCTGCCTTGCTGACAAGGTGGATTGCTGACAACACACCTGGCCACCAATTGCCCAAAACTTTTATGTAATGAGGTGTACTTACATGGCATTAACCCAATCTCGTCCACATCCGCTTTTAGAAAGAATGTTTATTTCAACTTGCCTGCAGATATCGTATAATCACTACTGATACTGCAGCAGTATTCAGTACCTACCTATATGACAGACAATCTGACAGACACTCACTATGACAGACACTCCGTACTTACTGAGACTCCGCGTGTTCCCGTGACTGCCACAGACACGTCAGTTGCTAGATTTACGTCCATCTGGTCAGCCAGCGTCTTGAAGAGCGCCAGTTTTGCCTCCGACACCACGAATACCACGCGAAGCTGTTGTGCCGTCCCTGCAGCGTCGCTGAAAAACTAAACAAACACCAGGTCGTTCATAGATGGCGCCAATAATAGTGCATGGTGCGTGCCTGCATTGTGCTAGAGATGGAATAATCGTTTGTGTTCAAATTATGCACCTATGTACTTGCACTTCTCATAATCAACGTAAGACTCCATTTAAATATAAGCAGACTGTAACTTAAATATAAGTATACTGTATACTGTAAATGTAAAACTACCCAAATGCTTGCCTCTAATTACAGATCACAGTAAATTGTATTGCAAATTTTGGTTTTAATTTATCATTGCGGCAATGATAAATTAAAGCCAAAATTTGCAATACAATTTACTGTGATTTGTAATTCGAAGCAACTATTTGGGTAGTTATACATTTACAGTACCTAGCCGAAACAGTGCGTAGACGTATGTTTACATACATGCGACACTAATACTAAGGCAATCTGCAGTATACCCTCACCATTTTGCTGACTATCTCCGTGTTCGTGCTGCCATGGTAGTGGATCACCACCACAAACACGAGTTCCAATCCCTTCCTACACGCCTCGGGGTCCTTCAGGCACGTAGACGGCCGCAGCAGGGTCATCTTTCCGGCTGATGAGACGAGGGGCTTCAGCTCGCTGGTGCCGTAATGACAGCCGTCTGTTCCGCCTGAAACATCAGATCACATTCCCGAAGCAATGCTCCTTTTCTATGGAATCGTCTATAGCACCATAAAGCACAATGAATATGTGTTATCAGGGCCTGTGTCTTCACTACTGACACTAAGTTGCTAGCTTACTCGAAATACCAAATTATAGTTGTTTTTTTTAAATCGCCGAGCAATAAAGTATTTACACTTTTACTGATACACACCATTCCTCTGATTTCGGGAACGGCATACGGGAACGGCATACGGGAATGGCATACGGGAACGGCATACGGGAACGGCATACGGGATATGGGACACGGGATATGGAATACGGGATACAGGATACAGGATACGGGATACGGGATACGGGATGCGGGATGCGGGATGCGGGATGCAGGATGCGGGATGCGGGATACGGGATACGGGATACGGGATGTAAGATGCGGGATACGGGATACGGGATACGGGATACGGGATACGGGATACGGGATGTGAGATGCGGGATACGGGATACGGGATACGGGATATGTGATACGTGATGCGGGATGCGGGATGCGGGATGCGGGATGCGGGATGCGGGATGCGGGATGCGGGATGCGGGAAGCGGGATGCGGGATGCGGGATATGGAATACGGGATACAGGATACAGGATACGGGATGCGGGATACGGGATGCGGGATACGGGAACGGGACATGGGAAGGGGATATGGAATACAGAAACAAAACACGGGAAGGGAATACAGGATACATACGGGAACAGCATACGGGATATGGGATACAGGATATGGAATACGGGATACAGGACACAGGATACAGGGTACAGGATACAGTATACAGAATACGGGATACGGGAAACGGGAACGGAACCTGACATTGGGCGTTTTACTGACCTGGCAGCATCACGACGACAGGCCTGCTTCGGTTGGTCACCACCAGATGTCGGGTGTACTGCATCATTAGTTGACAGTCCCGAGAGCTTGGCTCTGCCCTGGTCTCCGTCATCATCATCACCAGCATCAGCAGGACGAGTGCCAACAGCTTCACTGAGGTCGTCTGCTCCCACTGCATCCGTCGTCCGTCTATAGTTGGCGGTGATGCTAGAGACGGTGCAGTCATTTTCTTAAACCGTCCAGCGCAAGGTCTCGGGATGTGCTGTTTCGAAGCGCGTGGAGAGAACCACAGGACGCTTCCACGCGGAGAGAAGCACGCTTCAAAGAATGCCGTTCAAATGCTGGCGAAGTGACCAAACATGTTGAAGGGTTTCGGCAAGTTATCTAGGTGGCAGACGTGCGATAAGATATGGAAAATCGCGGTGGACGTCCGTACTTTTCGTGTCTATCAGGCTTTAATCTCCATCACCATTTAAGCATGCTCTCTCGAACTGTTTCGAACTCTTGAACGCCTTGTCTCCTGTTGGTCACAAGACGGCATTCACAACTCGTTACCTTGGGCTCAGAAACGCGTTCCCTCTTCTCAGAAAGTTGGACCTTCCCGCCACGGCTGTCCGGCAGAAGCTGGTATTGTCGGAGGGCGCCTCGTGACGCGCCCTATCTCGACGCGCGCCGGAATACCACTGCACGCTGTGGCCTTTAACCACGTGATGTAGCCTCTCGTCAGCCCCCCCCCCCTCGGTCGAACTCTCCACTTTCAGGACGTTGATGTCTGCACAACATGTAGTTGTCGTGTGAATGCTACTTGCTACCTAATGGTTCGCTGTATCTTGCGTGTCACTTCCCGGAGCATTCAGCCACACGCACTGTCGCCGCGGATGTAATTAGTGAGCACTACAAGTGCCTATTGATTTGGCCATATGTATGTACGTCGCCACTGGCGTACATGATAAAGCGGGTAATGACGTATGCAACTGGAACTTCAAGACCGGGGAGGAGGGGGAGGGGCCTCGTAGTCAGCCCGTCGGCATCCCATCGGCAACTGTATATGCATGTATCGGACTTCACGTCTTGGGACTGGGGCGTCGGCGATCAGTTTTAAGTGTGTGTGTGGGGGGGGGGGGGGGGGGGGGGTGGACTGAAATGACGAAAAAATGTTCCCCATTTTTCTGCGTGTATTTAAGCCTTTGCAACATTTTGCATGTGTATTTTCATGTTATAGTAGGTAGGTATTTCTTACTTAGCGCCGCTTACCGGCGCGAATTTTTACGTGTTTGCCTGATAAAGCCCAGAAATATAAGTGGTGGACCTTGTAGAAGATAAGAAGCTAAAAATCCTGTGCATTCAATTCAGCGTTACGACATACCAAAGACGATGACGATGGCTTCGTTATGACGATGGCTACCGATGTGACGCCACGATGCGGCGTGAAAATGCTAATTTTAGGTCCTGGAAAACGAAATGTGAATATTGAAACCAGACTGTGAGTGGAGCCAAGCCTCAGGTAACTTCTTTTATTGGTTGCACATGAACATCTCGGTATGATGCAAAAATATTGAAATGAATGTAGTTTTTCCATATGCATTAGCCTCGGATAGTAAATCACGATGACCGGTGGCAGTCAGCGCCATGGGTGGAGCTTTTCAGAACAAAATTTGGTGGGGCGAAATGTCATATTGGGTGGTTGTTTAGCATGGCTAAAGTGAAAATGACCATTTAACGTCAGAATACCTTCACATCTGACAAAAGTTGGTGGGGCAAAACACAAAGTTGGTGGGGTAATGGCCCCACCATTTGAATAGAAAACTCCACCCATGGTCAGCGCTCAATAGTACATGCTTTAAGTACATGTATGTACAGTCGGTCTCTTAATGATCTTCCCTTGCCATCACGTGGCGCTACGGTCGCGATAGGCACAAAACAGATGGTTTCCCCACCGTAGGTTGGTACCCATTGTGGCTGTCTGGCAAGTGCGTGACCTGGGGAGGGGAGGGAGTGCGGGGCGTTGTCGGAATGGAATGCGCCGCGACTCGGGTGGTGGTCAGGGCCGTCTGTTTCGAGGGTCAAGAGGTCACCTGTCCTGCGCTGGCAGAGATCCAATATTGGAGACTGAATAACAGTGTTCACCACATCAGCCCAAATAGCTCAGTCGGTATAGCTGCCTACTCCTAGCGTATTCGTATAATGGTCGTGGGTTCGAACCGCGCTGGCACCAGGCGCTTTTACATGTATTTATTTCTTAAAGGAAATAGTTCACCTTCAACATTAATTTTAAACTGAGATAGCAGTTTTGTAGCCCGTGCTGGGAAACCCCTATCTGCAAGTTTTCTTGACTGAAAAGACTCTTCAGCCGAATATATTTGAGTTTTTGGCGAAGGAATGCGGTGCTGGCGAAATAATGTTGTACTGGTTCTAGCCCGGGCAGAGGCTATACCATTAGCCAATCAGCTTGCAGCTGGTGCTAGCGAGCGAACGCCGGCCGCCGGTTGGCACATCTCCAATGCGAGTCTATCTTTACTTTCTTACTTACTTTCGATACTTAGATACTTTCGAATCTGATTGGCTGAACCATTTTTTATATTCGCGTGACGTCAGGACTCTGACTCAGAGAGTATGCATATAGTTTTGATAAACAATACAACTTTACGGCCTTCTGTCCTGAATCGGCGCGATATAAGGCCATTTTTGACAATATAAAAACAATTTGTATTGAAAAATATAATCAAATCGTGTTGGGTCAAAAAATTCCAAGGTGAACTATTTCCTTTATTATATGTGTGCCTACTCACATCGCTTATTTGGGGTTATTGACACTGGTCTATAGAACATAATTTTCTGAATTGACCCATGACTTTCTTTCTCAAGATTCGCCCTAGTTGCTGAGATATTCCAAAGACTCCAGGAACTTGCTGGGAGCAAAAAGTTATCGGGTAGACTCCACTGAGATATTCCAAAGACTCCAGGAACTTGCTGGGAGCAAAAAGTTATCGGGTAGACTCCATAGGGCTTCCGCCACCAGAAGCACTGCAACTATCGATTAAACTGCTAGCATATTGTTAGCGCCGGCCAATAGCAATTCAACAAAACAGCTCGTACACGCTGATAGCAGCAGCCGAACAGAAACTGGACGGCCATCATGTTTTTCGACGATGGCCGTTTCGATGATGGCCGATGGCCATTTTTTTAGGAAGATATCAATGTAGAGCTACGAAACTTGCACATAATAAAGTGCACAGTGGCAAGAACGTGCTGTGCAAAACCTGTCTTTCTATCTTGCATGTGACCGTAATTGTATTGTCTTATGTGCGCCGTTTTACATAACATCACCATGGTGGCGATCGTTTTATAGATATCGAAACAAAAAATAAGCAAAAAAACAATATAAGTGAAAATCCAACTAAAGGGGCTCCAGATGTGAATTTCATCATATACAACAATCAAACCAATAGCTACTTACCGTATTACAAATATTTTAGGACATTCTAAAACAGTAGGCACACTCCCTTTAATCATGCCACGTGTCATGTGCAATGCAGAACCCCGCAATTGCGAATGCAAACGTCCACCTGATGATTCTACACGAAAAAGCAGACAAATGCAATGGGCCTTGCACCGATATGTTCCAATCACGCTGCTCTGTCCTTCATGCTCTACAAACACACCCGGGCGGGTTTATATCCATTAACCCTCGCTCTACGGGAGCTTTTTTCACCTTCGCCCTACGGGGGGTCCTAAAAAGACCCCCTGTTAACTAACAAACCAATCAACATATAGCAACGCGGTAAGAACCAACATGTTGTCTGTCATGTTTGGAATCTAACGGTATGCAATTTTAGGTTTTGGTTCAACAAGCGACCTTCCAGGTCAAGTGAATGACCTCGATCGACCATGTCCAGAACAGCGATTTTGCTGTCAGAAAACTTAAAAATTTGGAATTGATGAATGTAAATAAAAGGCATATTCCTAGACCAGTTTGGTCTCAGAAATAAAGAAAAGGTAATTATTTATCCGTATCTGGTCAAAAAAAGTCAAAAAAAGTTATTTCAAAAATGACGTCATAAATTTCTTACACTTAGGGAGCCATTTCTCAGTAAAAAAAAAGAGATATTTCTTTAAATTTGGTTTGAGTATTGTCCATACTCAGTTATCTCACATATAATCCGTTTTTTTAACATCTTCGAAAATTTTGATTTTGTGGTCATTTACAAAAACACAACTTTTGTTCATTTTGGGGGTCAAAAACCCCAAATCTCGAAAATCCGAGATTGCCATTTTAAAGAAAATGATATTTTATATCTTTGCCTAATTGCGTTTGCAATTTGCTTTAGAACTCTGTTTTCTACGATTTTTCAAACATTTATCGTTTTTTCACCAACATGACGTCATGAAAACATCATTATTTCCCAAATTTCTCAACCAATCTCAATGAAATTTTTGCAGCATACGTATAATTGTTGTATACTTATCCAATTAAAATTACAGCAACATGCACCGTATTTCTAAAAAGTTATGCAAGGAAAACCTCAGGGGGGTCGTTTTAGGACCCCGTAGGGTGAGGGTTAAGTTAGCGACGATATCTGCGACGACAGTATTTAAAACCTTAGGTCTATGAAGCATCGCCAGGTGTGTAGCTGATAGAGCATCTGACTGGCTACGTGTTTAAATTTGACTTTGACCTTGAGATCACGTCAAAATATCGACATTATTTTTTTGGCGCACTGCAAATTTATCAATCGTCGCAAGCGACACGAGGGATAGCCATTTCCCAGACGACATCTGTGACGACAGTATCGGTCAACTTGAGATACAAATATTTGTCTTAAAGTATAGCCCGTGCAGTGTTCTATCAATTGGACATTTAGCGATGCTTCACAAACCTATGGTTTTCTTAAAACTGGTCATCACAGACATCGTCGCTAACTTGACATTCTAAGTCTGCGTATATTTCCAACCACGGTCTGCCACACAGCCTCGCCACACATGCGCATTGTTATTCCCCGATCGGCCTGTGTGGGTCAGACCAGGACGGAGCGGTGCAGATTCCGCCAAGTATTGGCCGGCACCGGGCGAGCTGTCAAACCGGTCCGGCCCCGCCTCGGTGCGGGATTCAGTTAGCTATCGTTTTGCCTACCGTGGGAGACCCAGAGCTAGGGAAGATCATTATGGGACTGACTGTACATGCTAGTATTTCATGCTTTTAAACTACCACGCTCAATGTCAGAGGTGTAAGACCTAATTGTGGTGATATTTGACAAATTAAATTTTACACGGGACTCTTTATTACTACACACTGTTCGTTCAGGTTTTGCGGTTTTCTTATCTCTGGCCTTCAGCACTGAGAATTTGGTGGTGGCGTATTAATTTTTTGGCATGAAAATTCATGAAAAATATAGAATGTTATGAGAAAAACTAGGTAACTGCTGCTGTCGTTGGAATAAAACAAGTTATGTGTTTCAAATATTGCTTATTTTACAAGAAATATGCCGTAAGTGAGGTGTTTTATTAGTATACAAGAGATGACTGGCTCTGCCTCAGCAGGTCATGCAGAAAGTACGCGGTGGCATCACTGCGCACTTTAAAATGTCCTTACGTGCAGAAGAGGTAATTTACAGAGAAATGTGGCTACCTTGGGACTTCTACCACCTTTATAAGTACGTTTTACTGTGTAACTCAATTATTCTGGGGAAAACCCGTATAATTCCCTTCACTGTACACAAATTACATCGCAGCTGGACTATCACAGCACAAACAAACCCTATCACAGTTCGAGTCCTGCTGGGCGCCCGTGCGTCGTAGTTTGCCGCAGCGGCGGAAGACCGGCGCGCGCCACGTTAGGAGCCAGCGACGCCGTTCTCGCCTCGGCGTCCGTGTGCGTCGCGTTCGTCGCAGACCACGTGTTCGGTGTGATGTTTGACAGCTGACGGGAGAGAGCTCGCAGCTGTTCTACAGCCAAGGGCGGATCCATGGGGGGGGGGCGAACGGGGCCATGCCCCCCCCCCCAAGCCTGTTTAAGGGGGGGGGCAAACTATGTTTCCCCCCAGACGTGAAATCTAATGCATGCTATATTTGCGTTTTTAGAACGGTACTGGGCATCCCAAAATTGCAGCAGTCAAAATCAAGCTAGCCACAGTCAAAAACTGAAAAATTTCGCGCCGCTTCGCGGCATGACACAAGTTTCGCAATTGCATATACAAATTTGGCAAATTAATTCCATTAAGTGTCTTGCAGAGGCTCTCCTTGGCGGTAATTGCTGGCCCCAGGGCCAACTCTCTTCATAAAATATTATCTTTAAAGCGGGCTACATGTTTAGCTTGTCTGCCGAGTTCCGAAAAAGGCGACGCGAACGCAAAGACGCGGACTTCGGCAACCGGAAGCTGTTCCAGCGGCCATCTCCCCCCGGCTCCTCCAGATCCACAGGGACCATTTATGCGCGGAAATGCCTCTTGGTACTTTGAAACCATTTACACCGTTACCAGTTGTTTGTTACAGTTCGGTACATAGTTCGGTATGTACATAGTTCGGTTCGGTACATAGTTCGGTACATGTATGTATACAGACTACAGTTATTATTATCATATGTACTATTGAGCGCAGACTGCCACCGGCCATCGTGATTTACTATCCGAGGCTAATGTATATGAAAAACTACCTTCATTTCAACATTTTGCATCATGCCGAGATGTGCAACCAGGAAAAGGGGTTACCTGAGGCTTGGCTCCACTCACGGTCTGGTTCCAATATTAAAAATGCGTTTTCGTAACGCTGAATTGAATGAATAACATTTTTAGCTTCTTATCCTCTACAAGGCTAATAAGCTAAAAATGCCTATGTTTCTGGGTTTTATCAGGCAAACCCGAGCACAAAAAATTCGCGCCGCTTCGCGGCGCTAAATAACAAGTACCTACTATAACATGCAAATCCACATTAAAATTGTTGCAAAGGCTTAAATACACGCATAACAAATTGGGGTACATTTTTTATCGTCATTTCAGCCGACCCCCACTCAAAAATTATCGGCGACGCCCCTGGGTACAGCTGACAATTGACATAGTTTTTCTCAGTGTAAGGCAATGTCGGAACAATACAAACTGCAAGCTGACATGTTTCCTTTTTCGATATCCCAAAAGGTCGAAAACCTAAAAAAAAGGAAAAAAATCGAAATCGTGTGGTTACAAAATAAAGTGGCCCAAATCCCGGGAGAAAGTCGAAATTGGGGGTAGGTAAGGTCCGCTAAAAAAACGGTTTGGCCCCCCCCCCCAAAACGGCCGGCTGGATCCGCCCTTGTCTACAGCCACCTGGCTGGCGCGTCGAAATCTGCAACATGGGCCACTTCATCTGAGACGCGTGTCAAACTACCTCACATTCACATTCGCATTCGGAAACACATTCGCGGACTATTCGGATTTCCATGAAAATTGGCCCACAGGTAGAGCATGAATTTCTTATCACGCTCATACAATTTTAGAGTCGCACATTCAAAATCAAAGGATTTAGAGCAGGTCAGATAGGTTTTAAGTCATACAGCGGACTATTCCGATTTGCATAAAATTGGCACACAGGTAGAAGATGACTTCCTTATCACGCTCATACAATTTTGGAGCCGCACATGCAAAATGAAAGGATTTAGAGCAGGTCATAGGTTTAAGGTCAAACAGCGGACTATTCCGATTTGCATGAAAATTGGCACACAGGTAGAGCATGACCTCTCTATCGCACTCATAAAATCTTAGAGTCGCACATTCCAAATCAAAGGATTTAGAGCAGGTCATAGGTTTAAGGTCAAACAGCGGACTATTACGATTTGCATGCAAATTGGCATACAGGTAGAGCATTGATTGATTGAGTAGAGCAGAGATTATGACCTCGATTTACCTTTTCAGAGGTCAACTGAGGTCATTGACCTCCGATGACCTCATATGACTTTTTTGGGCTTCTGGCGGTTTCTAGGACAATTTGTGACGGATTTCAAATTTGGGACCATTTTAGATTATTATATGTTCCACTGGGGTCATACACATCCACAGGTCAACCGAGGTCACTGACCTCAGATGACCTGACATGACCTTTTTGGAATTTTGCAGTTTTTATGACATTTTGTGGCGCTGATTACGAATTTGGCACCTAGTAAGCATTATGATATGCTCATTCACGATTCTAGCTCGATAAAATTCAATTTATACGCATTTTCAATTGTGATAACTTTTGGGTCATTGACATGACCTCAGAGGTCACCTAATGACCCAAGACCTTAAAATCGGATATCAGCGGCTTCATCTCGTCACAAGCAACATGCTCGTCTTTGAATCGAAGCCCTAGCTCAATTAGGGGCGAAACACTAAGATGGGGGGTCGTACCCCCTACCCGAACACGTAGTGATTTTGCCCTACCCGGGCGAGGGTTAACACGCGCACCGTCGTGGGGTGCGGATATCCGCCCATCAGAGGTTTTCGTAATTATTGGGAAAACGGCGGTGTGTAGTGCCACCAAACTTAGCATAGCTCTTTGTGCATCAATTATCCACATTTTGTGTAATTTTGTATCTCGAGTCATCTCAGGTCAGGTCAATAGGTCCTGTTAAGTGAACCCACCTCCAAGCAAGTTTTTGAAAGTCGTGCCAAAGCCACAGTGATTGATCGAGTGGTTTCAAACTCACAGAACTTAATAAGGTCATAAGTACCTACAATTCGTTTATCTTGGATTTATAATATCGGTGACCTAAGGTCAGATCCAGAGGCGCAGACAGACCTTCGTCAAGGGGGAGGCACAGCATCTCGAGAGGCCCCCTCGATCAAAACCACCCCCCCCCCCCTCCCCCCCCCAAAAAAAAATGTCGCGAAATGGTATATCCTCGGATCTGGGCCACTATATTTTGCCGGGCCCCTAAATAGTCGCAACAAAAACGTCGGACAGGCCCATGTCGAACAGAACCTATGCATAGATTGACTGATAAGTTCTTAGTCTGATCCCCCCCCCCCAAAAAAAAAATGTGGCAATTGATCCCTGTTGGCACCATGATGTGAAGTATTAACACGGTACCGACCTGGGGGCGGATATCCGTCCCCTGAGGTTTTCGTAAATATTGAAAAACGTCGACACGCAGCGCCGCCAAACTTGGCGTAACTCTTTGGGGAACAATCACCCAAATTGTGTGCCATTTTTTATCTCGAGTCATCTCAGGTCAGGTCAACAAGTCACGTTAAGTGATCCCACCTCCAAGCAAGTTTTTTGAAAGTTTGTGGTCGTGCCAAAGTGATCGACCGAGCGGTTTGAAACTCACAGGATTCATTTAGGTCATAGCCCATAAGTATCTACAATTCGTTTATCTCGAATTTGTATTATCGGTGACCGAAGGTCAATTCGATTTTATAAACTTCCATTATAAGTAAATGGAGAAAATGAAAACACGTAGAAATCCACAGAAAACGCTTAAATTTGACCAGTTTTCACCAGGTGCCTACACCATTATTGCGCCAAATACAAAGATCCAAGTCACATTTTTGTTATGTGACCTCTACGAGGTTAACTCAGGTGACCCAAGAGGTTACGTGTTTTTTTTATTTATTCAATAACTCTTTGCCAAATGAAAGTAGAGTAATGGATTTATCAACATTGTGTTTCGCTCGTCGAGACACGTTGATTGATGTAAAATTTGAACTTGATCTGCCTTGACCTGAGCACAGGACAGGTAAATTTTCGAATATGACCTAACTAGGTCATGATCATCCGATATACCATTCGATGTGTCTCAGAAACACAATGGTGAAAACTGTAAGTATCACTCTATCATGCGTTCTCAAAAGTTATTCCCTAAAAACAATTCCGCTATTTTGAGAATGTTTCACGTTCGATGGCCTTCCCTGAGCTAGCTATTGACCTGAGATCAAATCTGATGAAGCCTGAGTGACAACAAATTAAATTATCTTTCGCACTGGCGGATCCAGCCTCTCTCCGTGGGGGCATCTTTTTGTGGCAAAAATGTACCCCCATTTTTCCCGCCGATTTGGGCCGGTCGCCTTACTTTGGTATTCGAGCTAAGAAATTCACTTTTCAAATTCACACAAATTGATTTTGTTTTTTCCGAAAAAAGTTTTTCTTTCTATTTTGAACGGTCAAAAACACAAAATTTCGAATATTCGAGATGGTCATTTTGAAGAGAATGTCATTTATTTTCTTTTGACGTTTTTATTTGCAATTTGCTTCAAAACTCTATTTTCGACGTTGTTCAAACATTTATAGTTTTTCCGCCAAAAATGGCATGACATGGCGTCATTAAAACGTCATTATTTCCCACAATACTGCATCAATTTAAATGGACTTTGGGTGAGAAGGCGTAGAATTCATGCATCATAAGGTACTGAAAGTTTGACGTTGATATCTATCATAGTTTTGAAATTATTGGGAAAATCCGGGAGGGGGCTGATTCTGCCCCCCCCCCCTCTCCCCCTCCTCAGCGGGGTGCGGGTTAAGTGTCACCGGGGGTGCTTGAATTGCATCCGGCGCGCTGTTTTGTCTATCAATGAAAGAAAGGGATACATACAAACTTCAAATTCAATCACTCGAGAGAAGAAAAACTTCGGTTTTCATGAAGTTTTCTCCAAACATCATTGTTTTTCACGTTCAGTGCAGGGAACGTGCGGGGGATACTTGTATTGAATGCCCCTCTCAGATTCCTGTGGAAGGGGGGTATTCATCCCTGATGCCCCCTAGACCCGCCAGTGCCAGCAATTATCGCCAAGGAGAGCCTCTGCCAGACCTAATGGAATTCATTTTCCCATTTTCCAAATTTGTATAAGCTATTGCGAAAGTTGTCATGCCGCGAAGCGGCGCGAAATTTCCCGGTTTTGACTGGATAGCTGGATTTTTTTTTGCTGCTGCAAAGACGATTTTAAAGACGGTTCGAACTTGGTGCGAACCCCGTCTGTGCGTGGGTTAACCATGTTAGATTCACGCACAAGTCACCTTGAAGTTCCCAGCAGCAACACAATCAATAAGAGGCAACGCTGGCCCTCAACATTTTACGTTGTCCTGATTGCTCACGTTTGTGACATATTACATTGGAAACACATAAATTCGAGGTAATTCACAGTCACTAATGTGTAGAATATGGAGTGTGGAGGCACTTTACACGAAACGATCCGTCGTAAGTTTGGAAAGACAACTTCAGAAAATAGCAACGTATAAAACTTCCGTTGAAAATGTTAAGCACTCACGGGATTTTCAAGTAGCTTGTCTTAGTTTATGGCCACTGGCAGATCCAGCAGGTGGGGGGGGGGGGGGGGGGCAAGCTGACATGCCCCAAACCGCCCAAATTCGCCCAAAATTTGACATATTTTCTGATTTAAAAAGACAAATTAACCCGCGCCCCGCTGGGGTATTCGGTCGAACACGCGGGGGGGGGGGGCAGATTCTGCCCTTTCGTTATATGCCTCGTTATATGCCCCCTCGGGCAGATTCTGCCTTCGACACGGCCAGGTCGAAGTCAAAATTAAGGTATTTTAGCTTTTGGGCCATACTTTCCATCCAAAGCCTTAGATTCATATTATTATCGCACAAAGTACTCTCAAAGATATGATGCATCTCCCGCATTAGGAAACAGTGCAATTGTTAGCAAAGGTCAAGGTCAAGATCAGGTCACAAAAGGTCACTTTTGGCAAGAGGTCTACGAAGGTTATTTTACACGTATAATTTGATAGTAGCAGCCATTTTCACAACTTGACACCATATATGGTCAAGGTCAGGTCACATAAGGTCCAAATTTGAAATTGATTAATCTAAATAAAAAAGGCATGTCTCTAGACCAGTTTTGTCTCAGAAAAACAGTGGTGGCATTTATTTGTCTGTATCTGGTCAATAAAAGCAAAACAAAACGTAACTTAAAAACATGACGTCATGAGTTACTTATACTTATAGAGCCATAAGTCAATTAAGATATTGCTTTGAAATTTAGTTTGGGTATCGTCCATACCTGGTTCACTCAGATATATTCTGTTTTTCATATCTTCAAGAAAAAAAAGTGAAAAGTTTTCTGACAAAAATGTTATATTTTTATTTTTAGGAGTCAAAACCCCAAACCTTCGCAAATCTGAAATAGTAGTTTTGAAGAGAATGCCATTTCATTTCTTTTGACGTTTTTTATTTACAATCTACTTCAAAACTCGATTTTCTACGATTTGTCAAACATTTATCGTTCTTCGACCAAAAATAGCGTGACATGACGTCATTTAAACGTCATGATCTCCCAAAGTACTACATAAATTGAATTGAGCTTTTGTGAAAAGACGTAGAATTAATGCAGCATAAGGTACTGTAAGTTTTACGTCCATACCTATCATAGGGGTTGGGCTGAGGGGCCGTGGCCTTCTCCTAATGGGCCCAGGGGCCCTTCGTGCTCTTCGACTCAATGGGGGAGGGGGGGGGGGCACGTGCCCCCTGTGCCCCCTGGCTGCGCCCCTGGTTGCATTGCACACATTGCACACAACTGGCTATCACAATTCTGGTGCAAAACACAGACCTTCTATTCAGCTCCCCATTATACCCCTTATATACTATGCCCATGATATAATATATTAGCTAATTACCGAATGAACCGTAGCATGCCGTCATAGCACCGTCACAATTGTTATCGTTATCCACAGAGCAGCGGTACTCGGTCGGACCTCTATGACGTCACAGCTACACATGGTGACGTCAATGATCGATTGAACACACGTCGCTGAATACCTGAATGACGATTCTGACAACAGCGTGGTGTCCGCGGTCGCCGACTGCACGTGTTGAGCTACCACGGGCGGCGCCCGCTGCCCCGCCTTAGGGTCCAACGGAGCCTCGCTGCTCCTGAAGCACGGGACGACGATGTTTTTATATCGATTATCGATGTTGTTTTATATCGATTATCGATGTTTTGTACTGTCATCGAGCGGTGAATATTCGAGTAACTCCGTGAAAACATGGTATTGTGTGCTTTCTTCTTATTATTATTTGACTCAATTATCTGTAATTGGAAGCCGTTCTGGTCAATATTATACATAGCTGTCGGCCAGGAAGGGTTTACCTCCAAAAGTAAGTTATATTTTGTGATTATTTTTGTAAGTGGCACATTAATAATATGTTCTTACTTTGTGAATTCAATCGCCACTTTAGTAACTGCTGTCGTCGCTTTTTAAAATTGGTTAAAGTGAAGGAAACGAGAGCTTGGGTTTCCGAAAGACCCACGCCACGCCAGTATACGTGAATGCGTGGCGCGTGGCACGCACCATAAAACGAGCGCCGGATCTTTAAATTTTTGATCTGCTGCCAAAGTTACTGGTCTAAAGAGTTTGGCGACATCGACCCAAGTTCACCGTCCCACTCACCCATAAAGTGCATTCGATCATTTGGGACTCAAAGCGTGCCGCTGTGGCCTGTATATTGTTCAGACGCACGAACTCAGTCCTCTATCCCGCCCTCGTATTACACGAATAGTGAGCCGGCCAGAGTACCGCTGGTGTGCCTAGTCCGCATGATTGATGATGCATTACACGGTAGATCGGGGTGCGACATTGCATGTTTAGGAGCAGTACACCTCACAACGTTGCTCGAAACCCTTCGTATATATGTAATATGTATGTTGCACGCGTTACGCGATAACCTCTTCGAATATTCTTTGCGCATTCTCTTGCGGCATTTTAAGGAGGAGCTCAAAGTTCGCTCGAAAAAGTAGAAAAGGCGCTAGAGAACTTGCATTCCCTGTTAAGCTATCGATCGATACGAAATGCGGATGCACCTAGTGTTCTCGCTGATAGGACAAATAATCGACACGACATCTAAAAATGATATCAAAGTGAAGTCATATTCAGATTTTTATAAATATAAGGTTTCATGACACAAGTTTTTAAAGTTTTCAATATATAGTCAAATTTCATGTCAAATAACTCACTGTAGAGCGGGCAATCTAATGATCATCTATTATTTAAATATATAAAACCAGTAAGACGCCGAAGTTGGCGATGAACGAGCGAGCGCGAGGAAAATGTATGGTGAATTTCAACTCCATCGGGCAAGTAGTTTCTGAGATACAAAAAGGGTACGCACGTGCGCTCGTGCAGAAGCACCCCACCCCTGACTTGTGGGAAAGTGGCGGCTGAGAGGTCCCTAACCACGCACAAAGTCCAAATTTGAACACACTCGGCTCAGCCGTTCCTGATATATATAAAAGGGTTGTGCACGTGCGCACATGCAGAGGCACCCCACCCCTGACTTGTGGGAAATTGGCGACTGAGAGGTCCCTAACCACATACCAAATTTTAACACAATCGACTCAGCCGTTCCTGAGATATAGAATAGGGGTGTGCACGTGCGCACGTGCAGAGGCACCCCGCCAATAACTTGTGGGAAAGTGGCGGCTGAGGGGTCCTTAACCAAACACCAAATTTGAACACAATCGGCTCAGCCGTTGCAGAGTTATTGCGAGGAAACACCTTCCAACACCCCTCACGCGGCACGCGCTACGTACAGTGGTAGTCATCCACGTGAGTCGGCACTGGTCTTAAACAGGGTAGGTTGGATGGGGCTGCTCAGCAAAGAAGTCCGCTTGTCAATCGGACGTGCGGTTGCAGAGATATTAGCTTGTCAAAAGCGTTGCCACGGGTCGGGCTGGGCCGGGCCGGGCCGCTCATATTCAGATTGTTCCCATATACCACGGAAAGACGAGCGAACGCTTCGCGCTCGCTCGTAATCATCGAATTGCGTCGTATTTACTCGTATGTATTGACTGGGTCGTAAAATGCACTCGTGGAAAGCCTTTACCCGCCTGGGCCCTGTCTCATCAAGTGAATATATTCCTTTTCGGTGCTGTACATATTCACTTTGGTCATGCTATGACATATTATGTTTCACCAAATACCGTACTGGAATACTTATGCCATCCAAAGTATGACAGCCAAAGTACGGCATTTTTGGAATATATTTCATTTCGACCGGCCGATCTACTTTTGTAGCCAGCTGATTGCGGAGTTCGTTTACATTCAAAGTATGCCAGTTTGAGTGGCATACATTGGGTCCTAAGCGCCAAGCTCAGTGCGGTATTTATTGCGATTGAATCATCAACTGATAGATTGGTCAGCGATTTTTAGTGGCATATTTATTGTTTTATTATTAATTGCAGGGGCGGTAAAGTTATCTGTCTTTATGGATAAGGTCGGGGACAAAATGCTCCTTCTCATGAAGTACTGGGGGTCAAAATGCCAGTAAAAATCATTACTATGTCATTCCTGGGAAAATTTACTAAGCGATCATGTCCTTAGAAATACTGATCGTCAGAACCACTTCAGATATATTATTCACTTAATCATCATATTCATCACGTCAGTATGTATGTAAGTACATTTACATTTGGTAAATTAGCAGTTGCGTTTCAGCTCTTGATTGCTAATAATTTAGTTTTACCCATTTTTCCGACTAAAAAATATGTACCGGTTATCTAGTCGACAGTTGATTTTATACCTCGGCCCCGGCCTCGGGGTCCTCCCTTGTGCATTTGCAATGGAGTGAGTCTACTGTCAGGACAGCGGATTTCACTGTTTAACCAGCGGGACTTTGAGGAGTTCTACAATAAATAGTAGAAAATCCGGTTAATTCAGCGTGACTATCCAGAAGTATTTTTGCGAAATTGCGTCGTTTATGGCGCAATCATTACAGTTGATTCTCGTTCTGTCGCACTGGCACTATTGTAATGAAACTTTGAGTTTGTCATGTCCTAGGCCCTATAAGAAGGCAGAGTCCTCCGGTGATCTGACCGAATCCGACTCAGGGGTGGTAAGGTCATCGGGACGGAGAATCCCTTGCCCCTTAACAAATATATAATAACTCGCAATTTTTTTAAGTCTATATAGATAATTCTACCGAACCGAATTACAAACTGCCCTAAAAGAAAGACCAATTAAATGTCTCTAACCTATCTATATAACATTCCGCTCCTAAGTCACTCCTATTTTGAAAGCGAAGGGGCAAATATCTTACTCCTTCGTTAATGTTAAAAGGCCATATATAAGCCGCGCCACAAATATCGGTGCGCCAAAATTTTCCGAATAGATGACGTCACGTTCTAGAAAGAACCACGTATGTTACGGTTTTCGCGCCATTGACATACGTGGTTCTTTTTTGCATGGCATTATAGCTAATTGAGCCTATGGCGGCTGCAGGGATGACAACCCCCTGGTCATGTTGTTCGTCAATGTCGATACGGAGTATGATTCACGGTGAACCGTATAAACGGGTATTATAGTGTTTTATAATTTGACAAACGTGTCCATATTGTTAAATGGTAAGTTTAAATTTAGTTAAAGTTGTTGAAATGTTCCGTGTGATTAAAAGTATATTAAATTATCTTCATCTGTATATTTGTTTCCTTATCTTCCTCATATACATTGGCATAAGTTTTAATTTGGATAAATTGCTTAGTCGAACATTGCAAATCGTTTAAAATTGCTGTTCATGTTCAAAATGGTTGTGAGGACACTAGTTTTACTGTACTTTTACCAACTTGTGAAATTATGGCAATCTTTGACTAAGGTACCTGTCAGTGTGCCGTGCTATGCACAGTATGGCAGCATATGGTATCATCAGAAAAGCAGCGGCATTGTGCACCACAGCGGAATTTTCATATTTCTTCTGATGAAGCCATTAAACTAAACTTAGCCTAACCTTACCTAACCTATTCATAATAATAACAGCTTTGTCAGAATACATTTTGGCATTGTGCACCACAACACAATTTCCATATTTCCTCCGACAAAGCTGTTAAACTAAACTTAGCCTAACAAAACCTAACCTAGCCCATTAACACTCGCCCGGGTGGATGCCACCCCCTCGGTTTGCTGGAATAACTCGCGTAGTTTCCAACCGATTTCGATGCAACTCTCAGTACCCTACTTTTGAAAAACTTTCCCACATACTCTGAAAATTGTGAATTTGTAACCCACATGACCCGTGACCTATGACCTGTTTCTCAAGGTCATGTCAGGCGCAACTGGTGTCCCGCAGTATCGATGCTGGTAACTTGTGCAGTTTTCGAGTGTTTCTTGTTCAGGAGCATATGCACAGGTGTTTCCAATTGACAGTTGTGGTTTCCGCTGAGATTGTGACCTCGATTGACCTTTTCAGAGGTCAACTGAGGTCATTGACCTCCGATGACCTCAGATTACTTTTTTGGGCTTCTGGCGGTTTCTAGGACATTTTGTGACGCTGATTTCAAATTTGGGATCCATTTTACATAATTATATGCTCTACTGGGGTCATGCGCTACCACGGGTCATCCGAGGTCACTGACCTCAGATGTCCTGACATGACCTTGTTAAGATTTAGCAGTTTTAGGACATTTTGTGACGCTGATTACGAATTTGGCGCCCATTAAGCATTGTGATATGCTCATTCACGATTCTAGCTTGATAAAATTAAATGTATACGCATTTACAATTTTTGATGACTTTTGGTCATTGACATGACTTCAGAGGTCATCGAATAAACTAAGACCCTAAAATCGGATATCAGCGGCTTCCTCTCGTCACAAGCAACACGCTCGTCTTTGACGTCAAGCTCTAGGTCAATTAGGGGCGAAACATTAAGGGGGTCGTACCAACCCCCCTCCCCCCCTACCCGAACACGTAGTGATTTTGCCCTACCCGGGCGAGGGATAATAATAATATCTTCGTCCGAAGAAATATTGAAATTTCACTGTGGTGCACAATGCTGCTGCCTTTCTGATGTTACCATATGACGCTGTGACGTTATACCATGCTGCCATAATGTGCATAACAGAAGAGTAGTCAGCTGACGGTAATATTACGACAGACTGAAAAGTGGGTTAGCTTTGACTATCTACTAGATGGTCTGTGGGGGTCTGGGGTAGGTTCCGCAGCGCAGCGGCCAGCGAGCGAATGTGAGCGTAGCGTGCTAAACGTGGGTCCATGCAACCGTAATTACTGTAAAAGTTAGGTCAGGTTTGATTATGTATCGTGTT